>CALNHX010003825.1:0-140933 GCA_940337035.1 Agriotes lineatus | reverse complement strand
AAATGACACCAACAAGATGCACCTGCAATACGTACAACTTGCAAAAAATCGCTAACGCTGCGTCGTTTCTCTGCGTTCTCAATTCAACACACTACTAGAGAATTTTCGGAATATTTGTTAGAACAGAAAGTCATTCATTAATTTAGAGAAAAATAATGTTTATCTTTGCTACTGAAGCATCTTTGATGTGCTGAATATTCTATCATTCAGTACTCACATGTTTGTAAAGATCGAGTATATCAGCTATAGACACAAGCTATATGCTAACTGATAACAATTTAATTTCAAGAAAGTTATGCAAATAAATATAATATATCTTAAGGCTGTAATTTCTAAACGTACAAATACTTGTCTTAACTTGAGAAATAACCCCAGTGTATGTGTGTAAGCTAGTTTGGAGACAGAAAATGAGATTTTAATGTAAATGGGGAAACTAACACCGTATAGTTCGCTTACACAATAAGTTGTACTTGGAAAATAATTCTCGCCGTTGGTGACAGAGTAAAACAACTGTGGCCAACTTTAATATACGATACAACATTGGAAAGCATAGTAGAAAATAATTTCATAACTACCTATCATACACATATTTATTAGGTTTAAATGATATGTTTCTATGCTCTTGGATTCTTTTAACTAACATTTTAGATTATTTGAGTTATCGAACTAAACGTATCTTTATTATAATAAGCTAGAGAAAAATCAGGTAAATATCGAACGAGGAAAACCTATAAAAATATGCTTAATCCCGGAAGCGGCCGTTGCAACTGGTAATTTTCTACATTGTTGTAACAATGTATGTGATTGTAGAGGCTATGAAACGTTTTCATGCCTTGGGTAAAGATGTGTCTACATTTGCTTCGAAATTCCCGTTCCAATTGCCAGTGCTTTCGAAAGTTCTGCCGTGATTGGCAATTGAATATCAAGTTTCTTAAAGTGTGTTAAGCTAAACTTTGCAGAATCGCACTGAACCTCAGATTAAGTGCAAATTTCTCTTCATTGCAGTTGCTTGCAAACTTGCAAACAGTTTAAGAAATACAGTTGTCAAAACAGTTATTGAAAGTTGTTTCAGCCTTCAAGTTCTCATTTGAAGCACCCTTTGTTTCAGTGCCTTGATTGTTTATTCTATATTATAGTCAATCAATATAATATGTATATAAAATCCACTCGCGCCTGTTCCAAGAAATGGTAACCGATTTATTTTTGCACCCAAATCCGAAAAATTTAATATGGCGCATCCAATATGGCGGCTTAAGAAAAGTCAGCTTTTCACGTTTCTCCCTTCCCAAAAACGTAGAACTTGAAATTTTTATAGGAGTTAGTTCATACCATAGGAACAGTGCTTAGAGTCAAAAATTACTAAAATATTATATGGGGAGTGAAGTATAGAGCATGAAACGAAATAGGGGTCGTTGTGCAAAAATTTTTTCACTTCGTGGGGAACATTTTTCATAGGCGTAACCTATCGTTTTTAGTGATTCAGTGATCTCCTTAAGGTCCAAATTAACCTTTAAAATCAAACTCGGAGAAAGTCATTGGGAAAGTTTCGGAGAAGTCGACGTTTAAAATCAATATATGAATACGTTACATTAACGACATTTTTGGTCAAGCTATCGAGTGCAATTAACACACATACGGTAGATACGCCTGGCGGAGAGGAACTTATATATTAGTTATAAATAAATATATACAATTATATTACAGTAAAGATAGCTCAAAAATTGTTAAAACTCAAACATAAAAAAAAGTTCTACCCTGCTGCAAACTGTTCAGTACTCTCCTCTTAGTAAGTGGTAAAAATTTGCACCACATTGCGCGTCTGATTTAGGCGGGAGGGGGGGTGGAAGGGTGGTAAAATGGTAGGTTTCAACAGTCTTTAAAAAATAGCTCGTTAACTATGAGCTTTAGCGCAAATTTTATCTTATACAAAATTCATCTAAATTTAAGGGATTACAGAGATATGGAGGGGGTAAAAATTTAACTTTTCTGTTTGCCCAAAAAAAGCATGAACGCCTATGAATTGGTAATATTCGCTCCAAGTGTATTAAATAAAGGGTTCAAGGAAAGACGAACAACATTTGCGCAGATCATCCACTACTACACATGTTGAAGAGAAAGTGGAAGATGCAATTAATGTCACTCTGGGACAAGCAGAATTTCTACCTAATAATAATAACAAGATGTAACTGATTGTTCTCATCACGGTACACTTACAACAAGCTGGCTGCAAAGTGATTCAGGCAGAAGGTGATGCTGACATCAAGATCGCTTTTACTGCAATTGACGAATCAAAAAAGAAAGACTATCGTACTTCAAAACTTGAATAGCTTTAGAATATTTCTGACATGGGCTTCTTGATTATCGGGAACTGACGTAGACGTCAATTCTCGATAACGTAATTTTTGGCTCAAGCAATACAATTACAAATAAGGAGTACATACAAACAAAAAGTAATAAATTAGTTCAATTTAAAGACAAAACGAAATAATTTGGTATCCAAATGACAGGTATACGTATAAAGAATAGACAAAATACAAAGTAATAATAATATACTAGCAGTCCAGTGAGACAAATGTCTCATTTAATAAAACAAAAAAGACCGTTTTGCAAATAGAACGCGTATTAACTAAAAACTGTACCCAGACCTGGAAGGTGTCAAAGTGGTTGCCTAACCGATCGACGTTTTAAGGTGCAGAGGGTCGCAGCTCCGTTTGGCTGCTGAAACATTTTTATTTAATACGCGTTCTATTTGAAAAACGGTCTTTTTTGTGATTTCTCGAAAACCGGAAGTGTTCCTGAGCTAACATGACCATTCCAAACATATAACTTTAATAACTTTTTTCTCTATCTCTTACGGTTTGGCTGCTGAAACAGCGTCCCAGACAGACAAAACGGCGTCCCGGACAGACAAAACAGCGTCCCGGACAGACACGTCTATTAGATAAAAGATATTAATACAAATAAGCGGTACATGCAAACACATTTTTTTGTATAGAAACGTTAGACTATTGATCTGTTGGTTCTATCTACATCACTTTCTATAACAAAGGTAAAATGTAATGTCTTCATTTTGTTGGGCGATTATCTGATCAATTATTGGAACCGCTTCTTCCTCTATGTCATCGCCGTTTGTAATAATCTTAGGAACATCCAGACATGATTGTTCACAGAAAATATTACGAGTAATAGAGCAATGCAAACCAGCCTTTCTGCAGCTGCAGGCCTTAACACACCCTTTCTTACATTGGCAAAAATGGTCTGTAGCAACGAATCTGGTGCAGTGTTATCTGTTGTGTTAATTGGAGTCAGTCCTTGCCTGCCTGTTGTCCAGTTTGAGCATTCATGTCCTCACCATACAAGGCTACGAAAAATGTCTCATCTGCTTATCCAATTTGGTCAGGACTAACTTCTGACTCTATGAATGCACTTACTGCTTCAACTAAATTAGGGTGCTTCTGAAGAACACTGCAAAATTTGGTTTTTCCATGTCCAAAGGGGGCCCATGTAGTGACACACTCACTATATGCATGATGAAATAGAATCTCTTGTTAATCATATCTGAATGAGTTTGTTGAATAAAAGTAGACCAAACGTCAGTGGAATAAATTGTTTAAAAAATACGTGTTTTTCCGTTTTTCGTAACTTTTTTACCTTTGAGGCTCGGTATTTCGGTAATTATGAAGTTTAGAAAAAAATATGAGAGTGAATTATACATTTATAGAAAATTTTGTGCTCTACGAAAACTGGTAGGACATTTTTATTTGTAGAATGCACCAGTAAAGAGTTATCGAGAAAAAACCGAAAAAAGTGACACAAAAGTGGTCGTACTGAGGCGTGCACAGGCGCGCCAAATTAAAAAACTTGGATTTTTAATAAGGGCCTGGGTACATACAACATATTCAAAATCCAAAACTACATGACCTTTTGTCAGGTAACCAGCCCTCTTCATGACCTGGCCACTGGGCTATTATAAAGACATTGGTATTTTCAATGGAGGTGGGATCCGAAGCAGATGATGAAAAAGTAAATAATGATGGAACAGCATTATCCTTAAGACTTTTTTGCCACCAACTCGTGCTTTTTCACATATATGATCTGCAAAATGATTCTCACAAATTCTTGAATTACATTAGGGTACCAATTTTCTCAATAAATTTTTTTGTCCACAAGTCCCGTCTGTCCCTATTCTTAGGGAAAGTTTCCGTTAGCACGCAGTTTTCAGATTTGCTTTTGCATCTGACTGCACAGCAAAATTTTTGAAATTGGCAAATTTCTTTAAACCTTGTCAGCTTACCGTTAATAAAATATAGTTCTAGTTGTTATGATCAGTTTTTAACTATGTACTGGCATTGTAAACAATATTTGTTGATTGAATGTGACTTTGACATTTTTGAAATTTAAATGTGATTGTCAAAAGGACGCAAGACATAAAATGGCGGCACCAATGGAAATCGTGACCATATATGGCCAGACTGTTAACGTTAGTGTATATAAAGCGACTGTAGACTAGGGTGCATTAATGTCAATTTGACGTATTTGTCCTATATCAGAATACGGACAGATTGTTATCCCCTCTCACTCTAAAGTATTTTAGAGTGAAAGGAAACAACAATTTGTCCGTACCCTGTTAAAAAACAAATACGTCAAATTGATATCAAGGCACCCTAACCCGGGCTTGTCTGACTGGCTACGCTTGTCAGTCAAACGCGTCTGGCCTCGGCGCACAAAGTATAACTTACTTAAATACTTTTTAGTTGTTTATTACTTCCCTCGTCTGAAAGACGAAAAAACCACGAGATTGCTTCAGATTTTTACGTTTCAGGGTCCCTAGATGGCAAAAATCAGAATTCCTCAATTCCGTCTCTCCGTCTGTCTGTCTGTCTGTCTGTGTGTCTGCCCGTCTCTCTATTGACGGAACAATTCAATAACTATTTGATAGAGGAAGACGATATTTGCATACACATTATACCATGTGTTAAAAAAAATGACATAGGGTTGGCTGGAAATTGAAAACTTTAGAAATCATTAACTGTTATCAGTGTTTTTGCTGTCGTAAGTTTATATTGAAAATTCAATTAAGCTACAATTGTAATGGTTTTTGCAACAGAACACAACTAATTTATGATTGAATTACATTTTCCATTTCCAACCATTATGTAATTTCTTTTGGAACACATGGTATATCTGACTCGCATAAAACCGAGTAAATTTTAGACAAATATATACAGGGTGAGCACCTTAAAAAATAAAATGTTGTATATTTTTTCTTCTACTGAGAAATAGATAAAAGTAATTTGTATTTTTGTAATTTGTCTTTGCCCACAATGGGACCCAACAGATACAGGATAAATGTTGTACTTAGGAGACAAACGAAGCAACGCATAAGTGCGTTATGTTAAATGTAGCTGTATTGCAGGAATTCGAAAGGTTCCGGTGGTTCAGGCAGCGAACGCTTGCTTTACCGTGGGCTGCCGCTGAAAAATAAAATCGAATGGGCAGGCTCGTTCGAAGTAGCTGAAGTTCGAATCCCATCGCCGGTGATATTTTGACTGCTACTTTCCTTAGACTTTTAAAATTATTTACTACCACAACGTCCACTTGCGAGGCAAGTTTAGAGTGAAACCCTTTACAGGTTGTTTCCTTATTTAGAGATTTTCCTATTGGGTTCTGTTTATGTTTGTATTTGTAATTTTTGTTGCTTCAAATATACTTTGTACTTTTCATGTTTCCCATTAATTTTCTGTTCTTTTTTCTATTTTCTTCTTGAGAAACGGCATTTTTTATGTTTTGTGTCTATGGTCTAATAGGTGGTAATTTCCAATCTGCACCCGTCTAACCACTTTTACATGTTTAGTATATCTAAAATATTCTTGAGTTACTAGACAATAGTCTATTGCTTTTCCTATTCTACTGTACTGTAAATTTTGAATTGGTGGTAAGTCGTTTTCTCCACTATACGTTTTTTAAATATCTCCCTCCTTTTCCATATAGCTTTCTACTTCTTTGTTACCGTTATCCACTATTCCGTTCAAGTATCTCAAACTAATTTTTAGGTCCTCCATTTACAATAAGATCCTCGTTTTAGGGCTATTATTAATGTTTATACAGTGAGCGCCAAAAAGCATTGGCCAGTTTCAATTTGTAATGACAATTTATTTTCTTAAATTACACAGTTAATCAGAACGATTTCTTAAAGACTAAGAATGGGAGATTCACTTATGAAAAATGCTGTCGGTTAAAACCCTCTTGTTGAATGCACTCTTTTAAACAGTGGCCGAAATCTCTCATCACACGTTGCCGCATATCCTGCAGTATAGCTTCAATATTTTCCCGAATAAACATTTTAAGCTTTTTCAGATTTCTTATCTTTCTTGTAAATACTCTGCTCTTCAAGTAATCCCAAAGAAAAAATCAGGAGTGGTTATGTCCTGCGATCTCGAGGGCTAAGGAAGATCATCATAGCAAGAAATCAGTTTATTTGGAAACGATTGTCGTAGGAGATTCGTATTAATTCTTGCGGTGTAATTTGTAGCACCGTCCTGTTGAAACCAATATTCATTTACTATCTCTTCCTCTATTTGCAATAAAAAGATCTTTAAAGCATGTAATGTCTTTGAGATGTAACCGTTACCGTTTCACCAATTTCCTCGAAAAAATGAGCCCCGACAATCTTTGACGATGAAACAGGACACCAAACTGTCACTTTCGGAGGATGTCAAACATTGAAACAAAACTCCCAAGTTTCCTATTTATGAAGAAATTATCAATTATTCCATAGGTGAAGTGTATGGGTTTTTATTAGGTATTGAAACTGACCAATGCTTTTTGGCGCTCACTGTATTTCTGTCTTTAATCTTCTGCCAATTTTCTATAATCTTTCTTGTGTTAACATAATCCAACTAATCTCCTCATTTAAATACCGTATAGCAAATGGTATTTAATATACAAACTCATTTACTCAACGTTAACATTGTTCCAGATTAAGATTGTGTGAAAAATTATCTTGCTTCCCAACCTTTTCATAGAGAGCAATTAAAAATTGTCTGGCCTACTTATAATAAAATCACTGCATTATTATATTTAAACTAGTAAATATTCCAATAAATTTACATTAATAGTATACATACACAGTTATTTAAGTTACATTACTGTATAAAAATAATATCTGCATCCTGCTGGATAAAAATCGACTAGGAACCTAAATTAAGAATTCCTCAAATAAATAAAAATAAAAGCTGTTTCCTCACGTCTACCAGCACTTTTTTGTTATTTGACGGGGTCAAACTCGCTCAACGTAAATACAACCAATTTTAAGTCGAAAATAATTTAAACTTCATCCCTTTTGGTGCAATCTATAAACGCTGTTTTCAGTTCAATGAAACTAATTAAAAACTGATTTCAACTGATTATACTTCATAAAATACGAATGGAGCTACGACTTCATTTGCCTCTAGTCTCTTCTATACAGGCACATTAATTTTCAATTATTTGTTTAATACTATACTTCAGAATAGAAAAAAAACCTTTTTCATTGCACAGCAAACGATGATTGCTCGTTTGGAAGGACATGCTTTGTTGTATATGCCACGTTTACAGAAACATCAATGATATCCCAATTGCAAGCGTTCATTATGGAAACCAGAGGTCATTTGTAGAGTTGAAATTGCAGGGATACTTATTGAAAACCTTTCCCGTTTACATCGCTATTATGTGTTTAGGCAATACAAATATAGGCATCCATCATGATTACCAACTAAACTGTTGAATTTGATTAATTTCGAAATTAAACAATACGAATATATTAGTTAAATTAGAAATGGCTTCAGAGGGTTAAACTGATTTTCCATTCGAAAAACCTTTCCAGCGTTGGCTTTATGTTTTCCGTTGTAGTTTACATAGACGAGTTAATTACCTCGCTAAGCCATAATTAGCAGCTTCGCAGCTTTACTGCTATCTCTCGCTTAGCTAATACAGTTTGTATACCACTAACAAATTTAATAATAGCTGAACGCACTTCTGGAAGAATCACTTTTTACTTGATTATAGCGGAAATTCTGGTATCTTTAAACCCTAGAGTCTGTCATTAAGCTTCATCTTGTGCAAACGATAACAACGAAACTTGGATCTAATTTATTCACCTGTAACAATTTCAGTGCTGTCATAAGCCATAAAGCTAGAGATTTGCCATTTGGTAAAATGCAATAGCCCGTTGAAACAACAGCGTAATATTGCAGTTAAAATGAAATACTGTTTACGTGACTTACTTACAATGTGAGCGAGTTTTAATTTAAATATTTAGCAATACACTCGTGCCTCCATGCACTGCTCGAATTTGTCATAAAGCATATGTGTACTGCACATTTATCAAAAATGTGAAGATGCGCGTATTACCCATGACTCACCTTCTATTTAAATTCCAAAGATGCGCTCAATGCAGCAATAATTGTGTTCCAAACGTTGCTGTTATGCGCTGAGAGATTATGATATACAGTCAAGGGTTTTTTTTGTTTTAATTTACATATATCAAAATTCAGATATCGAACTTTTCTAGGCGGTTTCCTTCAAGGAACTGGCAACAATCGCCGAATCTTTTCAGATCACGTTTGTTTGGTGTAACTAACTTTTGTGAAGCATTTAATAACTTTTTATCGAAATTTCGAGTTCTCAGTGAAAACCTTATTTTCGTGAAATACTTTGTTGGATCAACCACTGGCAAATATTGAATTCTCTGCGGGTTACTGGCAAAGTTTCTGAAGGACTGTAAGGGAGCAGAGCAATATTAACAATGACTAAGAAATCCAACACGCCTGAATATAATAACACCAACGTTTCTATTTCTTTTTATAAATAGAGAAAGGGTTACACAATGCTTGAAATAGGGGCAAATTGGAAATGTATTATAGTAATCATAAAATATTTCTTTCTCAGGGTACAGCGTTCTTTTCGTAATAAGTGTGCCACTTATTTGTAAAAATAATTTTATTTTAGTAACAATTAATTTTATAGTAAAATATAGAAATCTAAAAGCTATAATTTATTACTAAAATTATAGGAATAGCAAAATAATATTTTTCCGCAACCGTTTTAAAAGTCATTACTTTTAATACCAAAATCTGCCACTGAAGTTGACGCTTCTCTTACTGACACAAAAAGTGTATGTTTCTATGCAACACTTTTAGTTCCTAGGATTAATAGTAGATTATGCAATGAGGGAGAGAAATTGCACCGAAGCATTATAGCATTCTCTCCGAGTTGCATATACTATTTTTTTCACGTTGCAGAAAGATTTAAAACGAAAACCCGTTTTTTTAAACGTCATTTATTGACAATTTAGTTACAATTATTTTAAAATTAGTAGCCTATGGTAAATCTTAAAGTTGGTGGCACTGTAAGTCATTATGACAAGAGCTCACAATTATGTCAAATTTGAGGTTAGCAATTAGGTTTTGCGTCAGTTTGTGTCAAAACTGACACAAAACCTAACCTGATAACCTCGAATTTGACATAATTGTTCTGTCAGTCATAATGAAAACTCCCTAGGGAAATGTTTGTCTCATTTAGTCTCTAGAGAGTAAATGTTTTACTTCTGTCGCAATTTTGAAGCTATAGAAATCGACTTCTACTCCCGGTCGTGGAAAAAAAAATATTACTTTCTAAGAACTAAAAGTAAGTGCTAACTGGTCACCTATGGATGCATTGTCATAATGATTTTTAAATGGGAATCGTCAATAGCAATCAATCAACTAAAATGTTGAATATTTTCTTCTTCTAAATTGCAGAGAAAATCATTCAGTCATTCATTCATTAGCCATCTTCAGTCTAATTACCGATGTAGCTCCCCCCCCCCCCTAGTTCTCTCCATCTTGTTCTGTCTTGGGCAATTCGTTTCCATGTTAGGCCGGCGTGTCGCTTCAGGTTGTCTACCCATCGCACCTGTGATCTTCCACGTGTTCTCTTTCCTAATCATGGCCGCCAGTCTAAGACACGTCTGTTCCACCTATCATCTGTTTGACGAGCGTTGTGTCCTGCAAAATGCCATTTGAGTCGAGCTGTTATTTCTCTTACATCTGTAAGTTTTGTCATTTGCCGTATCCACTAATTTCGTTTTTTGTCTTTAAGTATTATTTTCTAGTTCTATATCTACGTGTTCTTCAATGTTTGTCATTATTTTGGTTTTAGTTTTGTTTATCCGTAATCCTACTCTTTTGAAGGCTTCAGTTAGTTCGTTCAGCATGGATTCTAATTGATCTTTATCTGTGGCAAATAATATGATGTCGTCCTCGTACTTTGAGTGAGTTAAGGGTTTACCATTTATGTTTATACCTTTTTCTTCCCAATTGAATCCTCGAGAGACATTATAAATAATTTTGGAGATATTGGGTCTCCCTGCCGAACCCCTCTTTGGATTGGAATTGGTTCGGTTCCCTCTGATAGGTTGATCGTTATTGTTGTTTTTTCGTATATATCTCGAATAAGTGTCATGTATCTATAATCTATCCTGAAGTTCCATAGGCTTTGGTGTATTGCCCACGTTTCGATACTGTCGAAATCCTTTTCAAAGTCCATTAGTGCCACGTATAGGGGAAGATGGTATTCGTTTACTTTTTTACTTCCTTTTACGATAAAGGAAGTATTGGATTCACCCCAAAAATTCGAAATTGAGTTTTCAACAGATCTTCACGTTTCAGAGTCCCCTGATCCCAAAAAACATATTTTTTTTCATTGGTCTGTCTGTGTGTGTGTGTGTCTGTCTGTCTGTGAACAGAATATCTCAAAATCGACAAGAGGTATGGCGTTGAAACTTCATATATAAGTTTTGTGTACTATGTAGATGAGACAGCAAGCTTTTGAAGAAAATCGCATAACCGGAAGTAGCTGTTTACTCTTGTGATTTTTCGGTTTTTTTCGATTTTTTCAAAAACGGCTCTAACGATTTTTTTTAAACTTTATATTTTGATTAAATTTTTAATGTGTATTGATGTGAGATATGTGATTTTCCAGTTGAATACTTCTAAACTGGGTTTCTTTTGTTTTTTTTTCTATTTTTTTTATTAACTCCTATTTTAAATAAAACACCCGGTATATTATTACATTTTCGAATTCACCTTAAAATTCTAGAGAAAATTTGTCTCTTCAACTAACGCTCTATTTTGTACCGTTTTTGTAGAATTTGTAATTTTTGAAAATTTTTGACAAATTTTTAAAAATTAAAAATGAAATTTTTGACTAATTATAAGATCACTGTAAAAGGAAGTTGTGTGAGTGTATCACACCAGATTTTCTATTATTAGTTTAAGTGTTAATAAGTATTCAACTGTACTGAACCCCTTTCTGAATCCAGCCTGATCGTCAGATAGATACGTTTCTATTTTATTATTTAGTCTTTTCATTAATATTCTGGGCAAAAGTTTATACACTTGTGACAAGAGTGTTATAGGCCTATAATTCGCTAGGTCTGTTTTGTCGCCCTTCTTGTATAGTAGTATAGTTATAGCTTTTTTCCACTTCTGTACTATATTTTCCGTCTTAAACATTTGTTAAATAGTATCTTCAACGCCCTTATAATTTTGCTTCCCCCTTCGCTCAGTAGTTCTTTTGTTAGATTGTCTTTGCCGGGAGCGTTTTGATTTTTCATTTGTTTCAGCGAGTTTATTATTTCTTCTTCTTGTATGTCTGGTAAATCCTCAGAATTTACGTTCATTACTTTATTTTTCAGCTTTTCTTTCGTTTGAATGGGGGCTTTTTCTTGGGACTTGTATAATTCCTTGTAATATTCTTGTACGCTTGTTTTTATTTTTCCATTTTCCCTTACTTCTTCTCCATTTTTGTCTTTTATGGCTATTATTTTATTTCTGCCCAGGGTAGGTCGCAATACTTTCATGTTTTGATTCTTTTCTATGACTTGTTGGATTTTTTTATTTTGTTTTTGAATTTTATTTTGTTTTATGGTTTTCTTATGGTTTTATTTAGTTCCACAAATTCAACAGTTTTTTGTTTGTTCGATTCTGTTAATTCTCTTCTTTTTCTCAGCATTTATTTCACTGCTATGGAAAATATTTCGGTTGGTTTCGTTTGTTTTGATGTTATTTTTTGAGTTTAGATTGGCTCTCTGGTTAATTTCGTCGGTGTTCATACGTGTATAACCTTTATTTTGTAACTGTGTTTTAATTGCTTTTTGATATTCTTCAGAATTCTCCTTCCATGTTTGAGTGTTTATGTTGAAGTTGCTGTTTTTGAGTCTTTTTAGTCTATTTAATTTATCTTGGCTCTGACCAATCTGTGGTCGCTACCAATTGTACACTGATTTAACACGCTGACATCTTTTATTATTTCTTTGTCCTTGGTTAATATGTAATCATATTCATTTTTTATGTTACTGTTTGGACTGATCCACATCCAGTTGTTTTGGGGTTTCTTTCTGAAGAATTAATACATTGCAAACATGTTCTCTTGTTCTAAAAAGTTATATAGGGTTTCACCTCTCTAATTTCTTGTGTCATAACCGAAATTTCCCATTCTGTGTTCTGATTCGTCTTGTTTTTTGCCCAATATTGCGTTAAAATCGCCTGCGATTATTTTATATGGCGTTGGGTCGTCCGTAATTGCTTTGGATATTTCTTCATAGAAGTTTTCCACTTCCTCGTCCCCATACGATTGTGTAGGGGCATAAACCTGGATTACCTTTAGAGATTCTTTGTTATATAATTGCATTACGAGATATGCCACTCTATTTGATATCGACTTATATATTTTTATTCTACTGTTGAAATTTTTGGATACAATAAAATCCACGCCTCTTGTTCCGTTTTGTTCACAATTTGAGTGACATAATGCGTTTCCTAAATGCAATGCAATGGGATTATCTTCTTTTCTTCTGACTTCAGCCAAACCGATTTTGCTCCATTCTATTTTCTTCAATTCCTCTTCTAATTCCTAAATTTTATCGTCTGATTTTAGAGTTTGTACAATATATGTTCCTATATAAAGTGTTGTGTGTCGTGCCTTAATTTTATTCTTTTGGGCATGAATCTTTTTTATCAAATTTTTGCTCCCCCCAGAATTCATTAAGCAGGCTACCGGAGTAGTGTGGGACTCGGAATTTTATTTCCACCCACCTGGGGTACATAATCCTTTCTTTTAAAATTCGACATAATGGGAATAAAAGGAAGTTTTGGCTATTAAAACGCCAAGCTGGCCAGACGGGTTGGGGAGTTGGTGGGGATTATTGGATAGGATTATTGGGAGTTTGACGGGACAAAGGTTTTGGACCTGATTTCTTATGAAAGGAAGATGAGAAAACCAGTAGCTTACGTTGGGGCAGAATTCGCCAAATTCTGTAGCAGCCTATTTTCCACCGGGTTCGCAGAAGAGTGCTGCCCGCTACCCGAGAGAGATAATAGTATGTATTATTCGGATTAAGAGCGGCTGTGTTTGACTTTAAATTTTTGCGGTCGCTCGGCTACGCTACGCTTCGCCTAGCAATTGCAACCATAATTGCTTGTCAAACAAAGTGCCATTTTTAATCCTATTGAAACAATATACTATTTTTCCGTAACTGTCTTAAAAGTCATTACTTGTAATACAAAAATATGTCATTGAATTTGACGTTTCTCTTCCTGATACCAAAAGTATATGCTCCTATGCGGTTGTGGATGCAGTTGCCCTAATGTTTTTGAAATCCCAAACGTCAAAAACTCTCAATCATTTGAAATGTTGAATAGTTTATACGCTTCTTGGTTGCACAAAAATTGTATGTATTATTCGGAGTTATTAAAAGTAGCTCTGTTTGACTGGCAATTTTTGCGTTCGCTCGGCTCCGCCTCGCAAATGCAAACATAATTGCCTGTCAAACCAAGTGCCGCTTTTAATCTTAATAAGACAATATACTCTTTTCCACAACCGTCTTAAAAGTTATTACTTTTAATACCAAACCTGTCATTGAAGTTATCGATTCTGTTACTGACACACAAAAAGTGTATGTTGCTATGCAACACTTTTAATTTCTAGAATTAAAAGTACCTTTACTTCCTATGAACTAAAAACAGGTTCTACTTGGTGCTATCTGAATGTAGTTGTCCCAGTGCTTTTTAAATGAGGAACGTGAAAAACAGTTTGACGTTCCTTGACCAATTAAAATAATATAAGCGGATACATCTTACTAAAAG
The DNA here is from genome assembly GCA_940337035.1 of Agriotes lineatus. Lineage (NCBI taxonomy): Eukaryota > Metazoa > Arthropoda > Insecta > Coleoptera > Elateridae > Agriotes > Agriotes lineatus. Next base: position 126,768 of record CALNHX010003825.1, on the reverse strand, counting down.
ATATTCAAGTGACTATTTGAAACAATAGTTATTTTTATTATAAAATAACTAGCAGTCCAGTCAGACATATGTCTCATTTAATAAAAAAAAAGACCGTTTTGCAACTAGAACGCGTATTCACCACACGTACGGATATGACATCATTGTTGGTAGCAACTACCAGTCGCATTCGCCTTGATAAAATTTGCCTAGAATCTAACCTAAAAATTTAGGATTAGGATAATTTAGCTAATAATTAGTGTTAGAGACTGAAATTCGGTTCCTGACCTGACATGACCATTCCAAACATATAACTTTAATAACTTTTTTCTCTATCTCTTACGGTTTGGCTGCTGAAACAGCGTCCCAGACAGACAAAACAGCGTCCCGGACAGACACGCCTATTAGATAAAGGATTTTAGTTTTCTGTTATCATAGAAACTGCGTGATTTGCTGCTATATTTACCAAAACGAATTAGAAAAAATAATTTGGTTTATTGAATAGTCCCTGTAATACCATTCCTAGTCAAAGTTAAGTAGATTGTTTTTGCGGTGGTATCAGTACTTATGTCCATTGAGATTGGGATTATCGCTGCCCAATGTACATTCGTGATACCATCACAAAAATAGTCGACATAAATTTGACTACGCATGGTACTATAAATGATAATTTCCAATACATAATATGTTTGTATTCTCAATTCGTTTGTTTAGTTTCCTCGGTTTTAAACAGTAAAATAGTGTAATGAGATGGAGAGCTACTAATATTGTTGAACAGTTTTACTATTTGCACTGTCTTGTTTAGTCCATACAATATTCGCGTTGCTTTGATGCAGCTGTTTGATATTTCCTTTTTACTTCCCTCTCTTCACGTTTCAGGGTCCTCAGATGACGAAAAACAGCTTTCTTCAATACTGTCTGCCTGTCTGTCCGCTTGACTAAATAACATAACGAAGTAAGAAAATTAAGAACACGACAAGAGAGTTTAGTTAAAAACACGCACACTACTATGAGAACCCTTCTTAAACTTCAACATGGATACACTCAAACTAAAGAAGAGAATCTGGCGGTCCTATTCCAGACACATTTCCCGGGCTGTGCTGTCACTAAAGAAGAATACAGTTCATAAATACCCTTGGGAAGAGCTTTAAAAGATAATTGAATGTTCTCAATAGAACTCCGGAAGACGATGTGAACAGAATTGCCTGGAGGCTCGGAAGATTCTGTTATTTGCGCAGGTTCTATCACTTTAATTCTGAGCATGCGGTTGAGACTGAAATCTGTATTTAAGGGAAAGGGTAGTCAGGCCACTCAGAGGAAGTTATAATTTGGCAACTACCTGGAGTGTAGCCTCACTCCCCAAAATGTTTGGCTTGGAAAGGTAGTACCTCGATGTTAATGAATCAAACACTTAATTCTGATTGTTTTTACTATCACACTTTAGTCTTTATATACTGTTGTGATACACTAAAGGTGGTTGAAAGATAAACATATAAAACTAATAAATTTGGAAGATTACTACAATCAAATCTTGAAATGTTTGGAAAGAATTGGATGTTAATTTTGAAATGAATAATAAAATTTAATTGAGACAATGAGTGAGGTAATTTGATAATGAAATAACATTTGAGTATACAAATTTGATGGTTGAGTTTAATTTTAATAAAGGTCAAGCCAATATTACAATTGACAAATGTATTTGTTAGAATGATAAGAATTAATAGTGTGTAATAATAGGATATTTAAAATAAATAAGTGTGCAATAAGAATTGTACCTAACAGGAATAAAAAAATGTGTTTAATTTGTTACGAAAGCAACTCATAAAAAATGTACTTAAATTTAAAAAAACCCTGTTTTATAATAAAAACTTGAAATAAATGGCTTATTTGGTGTAGTGGTTTAATGGGGTGTGAAGGTATGGCGTTTAACTAGAGATATACAATCGGTGAAGAGATTGTACTATGTAGTGAATTGGAAATAAATAACACAGAAGATTATATTATTTGAATGGGATTTGGATTTATTGATACATACAAGACATAATAAAGATTCATTGGTGACATTGGTGGTTGCATGGAAGACAAGTCAAGCATTTGAAAGGAAGTTGTCATAATTAGCTGATTGATTTGGATAATTTTATTGGGTGTTGCTGGAGACATAGGCTATCTGCAGAATAAACAAGGTTAGATTTGGATCATCAATAATACTGAAACTTACCTGGAGTCGATTGGTGTGACGGTGACGTTTAAAGGAGAGCAGGACTGGATTCTAAGAACAGTAGGAGTTATTGACAGGATAGATGCAATTCGAGAGTTGACGGACCATCATAGTTGTCACTGTTTGAGAAATAAGCGGTATACGTTGCAGACTGTCGACATCGGAAGCTGTTGTTGGTTGGATTTTTACAGTGAAAGCTAGAGAAGTTTTAAGGTTTGTGTAAAGAATTTATAAAAGCTTTTTGAATAACAATCAGTAAAAGAAATTGTAAAATCAAACTTAATACAGTACTTACGTAGGTGAATTGATTGATATGTGTGTCACTGTAAAGTATAATTGTCAATACCTGGTTTAAAAAGGTGTAGAAGTCAAGTTGACAATAATGTCATTTAGTGGTCAAAGATTTTAAAAATACAAGTGAAAATTCAATTAACAGATCACTAGATTGGCGAACCATCCTGATAAGAGTACTCAGTTAAAATAATTATTCAAAATACGTAATTAATTTGAAAATTTAAATAAGGGCTATCTAAAAGTAAAGCTACTACATAAATATTAGCTGTTTAATGTGTTGCTTGTTGTCACTACAATACATTATCTCTTACTACTAAAATTACATTATTTCAAAGTGCAAGAATGCTCGCTTTACTAGGTCGCTCTCGTATGTCATAACATACGGTCAGCATTTAGCAAGGCCGCTATGAGTTAATTTTGCAATTCTGCTAAATATGCAGTTGCAGCGGCTGGAATAAATACATTGAACTTTCATGAACCAGTACATCGAACTGCTGGTACGCATTTCTCAAATTTTGAAATAAAAATTGAATCTGTTTAATTTGGGATCAAACACGACGGAATCTATTCGTCAATGATTCGCAATGGATACGAGATTTTATTCGCACGTCTGTGCACAATACTGCGGGAAAATATAGCCCTAGGCTATATACCAAAAATTTGGAGCAATGTATTTATATCAAATCCTAAAAAGGAAAGCTATGCCTAAGCGAAATCTTAGCGACCTATAATGGTCACATCTTTTATTATAAAGATTCTGTAATAATTAATTGACATTTACATAAGCGACACCGTTCTGGAAAATTTTCCGTTGCACCGGTATCAGTATACGTCTCAATCAAGCAAATCTTGCGAACTTACCAACCGAAGAAAAAAAGTTTCAAAAGATTTTGGGTTAAGAGTCTTCAGATATCTAGGAGGCATTTGACAACACCTGCGTTGACTCAATTAATCGAGCAGTAAGATACAGAAGCATACGCTCTATGCTCAACGAGTGGATAACAAACATGCTTAAAACTAACACCAAACTGAGTTTTAAACACCATCAAGATTGTGTTAACCTGAAAAGAAAAGTATTCGATAAATGTGTGCATCCGCTAATGACATATGGAGCGGAGACCCTAAGATTAACTCAAAAAACAGCAAAGATTATCAGAGGAACCCGAAAAAAATGGAGGTGTCAATGATTGGAATAACAGTCAAGAATAAATTGAGGAACGTAGAATTAAGAACACGAACACAACTCACGGAAGTTGTAGAAAAGACAAGTAAATTAAAGTGAAAATAGGCAGGATATCTAGACAAGATGAAGGACGGAAGGTGCACACAAAAGATAGTTGGATGAAGACCATGAGCTGACAAGCAAAATGTAGGAAGACAACCAACGAACTCGGCAGACGATATCAAGAGAAAAGAAAAAACCAAAAGTACAGTGTGTCGTTGCTATGACAATTGTAATTTCAACAGATAACGCGATGTGATGTGTGAGCGATATTTGACTATCAGTTATTAGTCAAGAAGGTATATGATTATCACCGTTGCTATGTATAATATCAAAACTTAGTACATGCATTTTCACCTTTTTTCATTGGTTGATGTTATAGGGAATGGTCTAAACAGACCACTGGGTGGGAGGTCTAGCTTTGTTGCGAAAGGCCTAACTGCAGAACGTCCATTCCATTACTTTTTTCGTCCATCTGCTGTATCTCGTCTTTGCTCTTGCTAGATGGCGATTCCACTTGAGGTTAGTCATTTTTTCGACGGCATCCATCACTCCACTTCTCCTTCTCGGTGCTGTATTCCATCTCTCAGATATAAGCCCATCATTTCCTGCTTCATAGCTCTTTGAACGGTTTTTGATTAAGCTTGTTCCTCCTTGGTTGGTGATAATAGATCCTAGGTAACAGAAACTATCTACGTTTTCTAATTTATGACCGCTGATTAGTAATTTGTTTAGATTGCCAGCGTCGATTCGCAAAGTTTTTGTCTTCCTGATATTGATTTGGAGCCTTACTGAACTTGCTTGCTTCTCTAATCGCTGGAGTTTCTTGTTCATTTTTGTATAGGCATGTGATAGATGGCAAATATTGTTTGATTAGTCCAAAGCTTCGAGACAGCCATGTAGGTCCCATACAACACCTCTTCATTATTCACAAAATTCATAACCCAATACAAAGCGATGTTAAATAACGAAAAGATACATCATTTCATGTGGGCTTCACTCCATTAGTGACCATCATTCTGTTACTAACTCTTCTTTCGTCTGATATTCGACAGCATGAATTTTAATAGCGGTTTTTCTAAACTTTCACTAATTTTTGTGGGTTTGTTTTGAATATTAGTATGTTGCATACAATATCTTGGAGTAGGTAGACTAGATAGGTAGAGTACGTAGAATCCAGTACATCGGCTGCTCGATTATAACTTTCAGCAAAGAATATAGATCTATATTCTTTGCTTTCAGTAAGTTTATGTGATTCAAGCAGGATCGCCCTGATCTAAACTCCGCTTAGTCACTAGTGGGAATGTGCTCAATATTCTCAGAGATGCGACTAACGATTAATATTGTAAGTACTAGAAATCGAAAATCCTTATAATTGCTTCATTAATTAAGCTCATGCTTCTTAAATACGTATACTGTATTGCACATACTATTTTAGTTTTTCCCGCTATATCATTCTGTATTGGCTTTTGTTTTATTCTCTTGTAAGTGCTTTTGATCTGTTTTTAATTTTGGTTTTTATTTTGTTACGTTCTGCTGCAGCATCGAAAATTCAGTGTTTTGTGTAGTATTCTTTAAACTGTTCTAATATATGTCGTGAAATGGTTCAGGCTCGTTCTTTGTTTTACCTATGAGTATATGTTTATAATTATCTTCTAATCAATTTAAATGGCCCTGTTTATTTTATTTGAATATTAAAAATTATTCTTTTGGCTAGCTCCTGAAAATCAGGTGTGGATTCCTTTTATCTAGATTTCTTATTCTGAAATTTGATGTTGCGATTTTAATTTTAACAACTCAAAATAGCTTCTGTCAAATGGTACGTCAAACAACTTTGAAAATTCAATGACAAGTACCGGATCGTTGCATTTGTTATATAACAATATCAAACAGTAAGTAATTCCTCAATAATTAATTTACTTTTAATCTTTATTTTCTTTCAGTGCTTATTTTAAATACCTAAACTTATTTACCTTTTATTTGAATTTATCAATGTCCTCGGCAGTAACCAACTCGTCCCACTCTGCCACCGATCACAACTGCTACACCCAATAAACACGGCGAAGGCCTCCACTTACAAACAAAATGTTAAAACTGCCTAGAATCAGGAAAAGAAGCTTCCTCGCAGCATGAATCTAAATAGATCCTAGTCGTTGTTACTTACTCCAACACCGTATACAAAACCACTCTCCTAAAGTATTCCACCGAGCAGCTCCAAGGACCCCGCACAAGGAAAATACACCAGACCTCAATTGCCAAATTCTTCAAACATGTTCCGTCTGCCAACGATCTCGTCGGAACTCTCCTTCCGTGCTAGCAGCTCGCTGCAATCCAACTCAATCGACGTGCAATGCCAAATGTAATTCCTCAATAAACTTAATTCAATATTTCTTTCTATTTAATTTCTTCTATAGATTAGCACTGCTTTAGTTAAATCTTCTCACCATTAGCTTTGTCTTCCTTCTGTTTGGTATAATCATCTTCTTATTTTAAAATTTCGTTTTTATTCCACCACGCAAATTTTTTCTTAATTGTAACCCTTTTTATTTTCCAAACATTTTACTTTTTAAAATAGGGTTTATTTTATAATTTCAAGTTACACGAATTAATTACAGCTCTTTATTTTAAAATTTGTTATCTTAATAATCAAAACAAAGTCCTTAACGATATCATATTTTCTCATTCCAATGCACTATATAAGCTTTATTTTGATTTCTACCCACTATGTGCAATACTCTATCTCGATTAAGTATTTGTCATTATTTTCCAATTTCATATTTAGATATTACATTAAATTCGAATGCTTCTGTGTCTCAACAAGTCTCATATTATTCGATTATAAATTCTATTTTCTTTTATAATTACATACCAATTATTGAAATACCCAATTCATATTCAAATTAATCCCTATAATATCCAACTACTGTAATCCCTTAATGCTATTTTAAAATTAATTTTTATACCTCTGTATTCATATCATTACAGTAGTTATAATCAACATATAGATACCGTTTCGGTACCGGTACCGTTTCGGCCGCGCTTGTAGATTAATTATTCATTTTATTTTATAAAAGAACCTCCTGGGTATTGTGTTGTAGAACCTTTAAGATTAATAATTTACCAGATTTGATAAGAAATAAAAGAAATGAAATTCTAAAAGTTTGATTACAACCATATTTTTTAAAGGTAAATCTAAATATTTTAATTCAAAATGCTTACGACAACTGTTTATATTTCACTTTTATAAATTAGTAGATAAAGAACGTTTTAAATGCCATTTGGAGTCTCACAGATTAAATATTCGTTGGTTCTGCACAAGCGAATGTGAGAGGAGCATGACGCCTAGCTCTAGCTACACTTTGAAGCAGACAAAATTTATGCACTCCTTAAAACACTTAAATTTTATAGCAGACGTTCAAGAGATGCCGGAAAATAGAGTGGTTCTATCTACAGCCATTTATTTTCTTTGAGGTTTCGCTTTAATGACTGCATACCACATACACCCTGAATGAAGTATTGTTCTAAGAGCACAAGTAATTCCTTTCCTGTCTATTTACTGAACTGGATTGCTTTTCTTGTGGACTATAGGATAGAATTCCTCCGCTTTTTGTCATCTGCACTGAATGCACCGTATTCAAGCTGCAGTCAGCTCCACGAACATAATCCATTATTAAACCGGATTTTGTCGATAGTACGATTTGTCTAAACCAATAGCATTCCAATATGGACGGAATGGGGTATTATTATTTATGTTTAAATAGTTAGTATATTTTTCTTTAAATGTCAGTAAAATGTGACATTATCCTGCTGTACTGCTAATGCTACAGTGTCACTTCATTGCTATGACATCTAAACACTTTATTTCCGCTTGTCAGCGGCAGATATACAGGGAGTTAATGAATTGCAGAGACAAACTTTAAGGGGTGACTCCTTAATCAATTCTAAGATAAAAAGTTCGTTCAAACATGGGACCTAAAAGTTTTGTTTTCAAAATATAGGATATTGAAGTTTAAACAAAAATAGCTTTTTTTTCAAAAATTTGGAAAACGGCTGGAGGAATCCTAATGAAACTTGGTGTAGATTAGTATTTTATAAAGTGACATTGTTCGGTAAGAATAAATTTAATTTATTTCCACCAGTGGCGTACATCGGGACGACCTCAGTTATTTATTATTTTAGAAAAATCTGATACGCAGCTCTCATTCAATGGAATCCAGATGCCTAAAAACAATTAAATATAAATAATTTGTAAAGAGTAAATGATTCTGAATATTTAGACAACGAAAAAGTACTTTCACAGTAACAGAATAAAGTTATCGCTGCGATATTCCGCAGGCTATGACATTAGTAAGTAACCAGTGGTATCAACTACGAACTTGCAGTGACCTCGGGTCAGTGACCATAGACGATTATCGATATCTTGCATATTGATTGCTAAATGGATATTAGCTGCCCTTCCAAACCATCTTGAGTCGTGTGTCATATATTCTTTCAGGACAAAATGTGTACCTTTCAGGAGAGATTTGTTTTTGAAAACTAATGCCCGGATATTGTACGAGGTGAATTTTATAATTATTGCCCATGTTCAATTACCATTTTTCACACTAACACGGTACGATCTGTCAATGTAGTTTTGTCTATCACTAGCTTCATTTTTCTCGATGAAGTTTTAAAATCTCTTGATCGGTGTTTTCACCGGGAACTTCTTGTATACCAAACACTCTTATATTTTTCCTTCGTGAGTACTGTTTGGCAGCTTCACTTAGATTAGGTAGCTTTGTATTTTCCTTTTTCAAGACATCACTACTTTTTTGTATACCCCAGGGACGTCTGAAGTTCTTGAAATTTTTCCTCGAGCTTCGTGATTTTTGAGTTAATCGCTTTTTCGTCTGCTTCAGTAATTGTTTTAATTAAATCCGTCTTCCATGCATAATCAAAAACGGTATTGCTAGTTTTAGGTTCTTTATTAGCAGGTGTCTCCAGTATTTCAGTACTAATTACAAGGTGGCAATAGCTATGCGATCAAGAAATTTCGAGGAAGGTGATTGGGAAGATCGCAAAATGTGGCGTCTAAGAATCGAAAAGCGGCACTAAAGCTGTATGGCAAATGAAAAACGTCCCAAAAAACAAATAGAATGGATACCAAAAAGAAGAGCTAGGGAAAGGTCGAAGAGATCTTGGAAAGAAGGGATTACAAAATCGATGAGTGAGCGTAACAAACAAAAGAGATTAGGAGGATAGAAGAGTATGAAAAATGGGCGTCGGACAACTTTGCAAGACATTTCAACACCATATGTATACTTGTAACAGGGAAAGCAGTGAACCAATGTGTAAATAAGCACATCTAGATAATAACAGTAGGCACAAAAAACACCTTATTGCATCTGGGCAATACCGATTTTCTCAAAAAATTCACTTTACATGTACTTTGACGTTTGCCTCACAATTCAGCAGGCCGTTGATTTTAAATAAACATTTAGTGCAGGTACAGTGGTTTATTGCAAAAATCAGCAGAACACCGCAGTCCAACTTCGAGAGTTTACTTGTTCCACTGCTACAGCATTGCTCCCTACTTCATTTGCGTGCTGCAATATAATATTTTTTCTAGAACAATTATTTATGTATTTGAGATTTATGACTTTTGTGCAAATCTACACGGGGGCAGCTTTCATTTAAAAAATAGTTATCAAAATCGGCCTGGTGGAAGTCTTAAAATAGGTGTCGAAAGAAAACGCTTCACGTTTTAAATATATAGATAGTTAACTTGAATGTAAGATATAATATCAGCACAAACAGCTGACACTCGCGCGCGTGTTAACTGGACGAGTGCATCGAGCGGAATTTATTTCGTATAATCTCTTACTACTGTTGCAATTTATTATTGTAAAAATATTGCATTCTCCGTTGTTTTATTTACTACGATTTTGATAATAATGAATTTACTTGATAAACTAAATGGTAAACATTATACTGCAGACAACCTTGTGTATTGACTATGGATCTACCTTTCAAGGAAATTAAAAAGGATGTCAGTATATAAAGAGCATGTTTAGTTATAGAATTGAGTATGAACTATACATTCATGGTTGACTTGGGAAACTTAAGAAACACAATGTATATTATAAATAGCTTTATACATTTTTCACAAGAATATTAACTAATAATCAGTACATGAATGCTTTGGTTAGTTAGAAACGATGGACATTGGAGTAGCTGGCCTCTTATTCCGTATTGTGCTAGTTTAAAAATCAATCTTTTTATCGGTACTTTTTAGTTATTTCTAGTTTCTCATCTAACTCTTTTTGATAAGGGTGTTCTTTTGATTTAACTTTTGCAATCGTGTGAACTTTAAACTTTATTAAAAACGAATAATATTTGAAAGCAAGTTATTTTACACATCTGTTGTCACAAAATGTGTTAGGTTGCCCCTACTTCAAGGCAAACATTCGTACGATTTATCATTGAAGTACGAACGCTCTGTAGCATATTTTCGTCTATTGACGCCACAGCAGCGTGAATACGAGCTACGTCATCTTCATGATTCACAACAGGTAAGCAACCAAAACTGAAGGAAATACTTATCAATACGACAGAACGATTAATAAATTTTTAACATGACCATAGCCACCTTATTGAATTATGTTACAGAACAAATTGGAGCGACTGGGCGATAGAAGCTATTATTTACATTTTCATCAATAACTCGATAACAAATGACAATCGGAAAATTTTTCACTCTTTATTTTCGATTTTTTTAGCCCCCTGAATTAAATCTCAGAAGCAAGGGCGTCAATTTTGAGACACTCTGTATATTAAAGAGTTGTTTTCTCACGCTTTGCTTTCAGCTTCATTCTTATCGGTTATCGATGCTCCAACATAGACACAGACTTATTCAGGCTTCTTATAGAATGCGTTTAAACACGTTTTTGTTTCGCATTAAAGCAGCAGCATCTCTCCTCGACTACTTCTTTCACATGTATTTGTTTACTAACGAGAGATAAATAATTGGTATGGCGTGATAAACCTAATTTTAAAAACTTTGGCATATTTAAATGCTCTTATGTCAGGGTCGATGTCAAATTTGATACATTTGATACGTTTGATGTATTTTAGGAGGGCCAGTGGCATACCGTCCATTTTATGTTGGTTGCTACATGAGCTTCTGGTTATTAGTTTTGCAGTGAGATTAAGTTTCATGTAGACTGGTTGACATGTAATTCATTTAAATTGTAGTTCTGACTATTATAAACATGATGTGTAATTTTATAAATTTGTGCTAACAAGGTAGGTGCCTATTCCACTGAGGACAATTTCAGTTTAATAGACAGAACTGCAATTTAAAACAATTAAGATGTCAACTTCACTGCAAATAGAATAACCAGAAGTTTATGTACCAACACAATTCAATCTCCAGGCTCCCGCCATTCTAATAATAAAAGCAACTTTGAATACAAAAATTTATTGATTTCACAACTAGATGTTTTGTTTATACACCCTTACCTTCATCAATAAAAATGTTGCGCCTTAGCTTCTGTCAAAATATTTTCAAAATCTTCCCTTCTCAAAATCTTAAATATTTTCGCCTCATATTCTTCAGCATTTCTCTTCAGGAAGACGATTAGGTTGCTGCATTCTCACCACATCGTTGGTCAAAACGGGAATAGGTGATCTCATATTTCTTTGAACTTCGTAGGGAACAACGAAGGAATTGCAGATGTAGCTAGCGGCACCTTCAATGTCGAATAGATTTGACTCGGAATCGTTCATTATCAACAGAAATTCAAAAAACTAATAGGGACTGAAGTTTGTAGCGTTTTACTGCTTGCAAACAATTTTGTCTGGGTAACATAGTAACACACAAATATGTTGATAATTTGAAGGTATGATGCTGATCTGTTTCTTTGATTTTGGACTTGACATATAAGTGCCCTAAAAATCTGTAAACTTACCGCGCAAATGTATGTTGTGACATTAAACAATTTTAAAAATGAAAAGAAAATAGTGGTAAAAATATCTTCAGTTTTCTAATAATACTGCAACAATAAAAGAAAACACTTGGTAATGTAAAGTACGTAGGATTCGAACCTCAGCGCCTGAGAACCAGCCTGCAAATGCGATTTCAACAATCGGCTGTAGCCGGTAAGAAAACCGCCCATTCATTGCACTCGGCCACGGAGAACCCCTGGCATCGATGTGATTCGGCTGCCTTTTTTTCTTTTACAACATTTACCCTGTATCTGTTGAGTCCCATCTTCGTAAAGCGTGATCTATGTGCAAATTATCATTTGTATCTACTTTTCAGTTAAATTAAAAAGAAACAACATTTAGTTTTGTTAAGGTGATCACCCATTATCTACTTGCCTGAAATTTTCGCGGTTTCATGACCGGTAGACATGCAATCTGCATGCAAAATATCGTATTCCTCCAACAAATAATATCTGAGTTATACCAGCAACAGACAGACAAGCGGAATTGAGAAAACTTGTTTTTCATCATCTGGGGACCGTGAAATCTGAAGATCTGAAGAAATCTCGGAAAGTGATTTTTTCGCGATTGCAATACGTCCTTTGTCTTTCAAACGAGAGAAGTAAAAATGTCAAAACATCATAATTACAAATGGGCTCTTGTATTTATTTGAACGAAAGTAGAAGCTCTCGTATGAAAGACGTAAGGAAAATCAGCAATTATCTATAAAACTCGGTCTATCGGCTCGTTTTGGGCAAGGTTCGCGTGCGTGAAATAATCACTTCATTTCCTTACTATAGTTTCATAAATAGCTATTATTTCTGATACATGTACTCATATTTTCTCTCATTTTACAATAATAATTATTTTTGATCAGGCAAAGGTACTAACGAACAAGAAGTAAGTACCGACTAAAATAGTATTTTTTGGGCTATCAACTTATTTTTACTTTGTTTCGGATTCATTATCTATGACGAAAAGGTGAAGTTTCCGTAACCGTGTTGGTTGGTATGACAACAACAACAAAATAACAAGCCCGTTATAGATATTAACGATACAAGTTTGATTATGAGCATCTTAACGACACGAGTTTAATTGCCAAAAATGAGGCGGTGAGCCGAGTTTTGCGGCAAGCAAACGAGTCTCGTTAAGTGCCATAAGCAAACGTGTGTTGTTCAATATTTTATCTTCATCAATAAACTCTGGTTCAATGTATTTCTTTATACAAAAATAGTGCGGTATTATTCGTTACCGCACTGAGTGCGGTAATATCTATCCATTACCGCACTGAGTGCGGTAATGAAGCTCTTAACGATACTAGAATTAATTTGGTTAAGAGTCTATAACAACACTCATGAAGATAAAGAATATAACAGTACTACAACTTTTATAGAAAATTGTTTTGTATTTGGTTACTATAGAAACAACAATGATGCACTTTATTTAAGCAACCAGTATTTGTAATATTCAATGGTATTTTTATTTTTATTATTTGATAGCGCAAAAATTGTTAGACGAAACTCCATCGTTAAGTGCCTTGCTGGAATAGGTCTCAAAAATAGCAAAACTCGGCCCTTCGGGCCTCGCTTTTCTAGTGTTTTCTCGGCCTGTTTTAAGGCACTTACGATCTTGTAACGTTACATACTATAACCGTATTAGAGCGATATTGAGCATATGGCCGTATGTTGTTTAATAGTTTTGGTAATATCTACTAAAAGTGGCCAATTTTAAAATATATAATTTTAATATAGATAATATTTTGAAATACTTAGTAGTAACCTGAGCGCCTCATGTAATTGCCCCTGTGGTTGGGGGTCTAGCATACAACCACGGTATGTCCTGCCTGTCGTAAAAGGCGACAAAAAGGACTAGAGGAGTAAACCTCGATACAAAATCAAGAATCCGAAGGTAGATAGCTACGCAGAGGGGATGAATGGCGGAGGGATAGAAGTCATTAGTGTAAACTCCAGTCGAAAGGCGCTTCTGGTTTTACTTTAGCCCCCACCTCAACGCGATCGTGTTTGTTACTTCCTTTTAAGATAAGGAAGTATTGGATCCACCCCAAAAATTCGAAATTGAGTTTTCAACAGATCTTCACTTTTTAGAGTCCCCTGAACCAAAAAACCATGTTTTTGTTCATTGGTCTGTTTGTGTGTGTGTCTGTCTGTGTGCCTATCTGTGTGTCTGTGAACAGAATATCTCAAAAACAAAAAGAGGTATGGCATTGAAACTTCATATATAAGTTTTGTGTACTATGTAGATGCGACAGCCAGCTTTTGAAGCAAAGCACATAATCGAAAGTATGGTGTTTACTCTTTCAATTTTTCAGTTTTTTTCGATTTTTTAAAAAACGGTTCTAACTTTACAGTTTTATTACATTTTTAATGTGTATTGATGTGAAATAAATGATTTTCCAGTTGAATACCTCTAAAATGGATTTCTTTTGTTTTTTTCCATTTTTTTTTATTAACTCCTATTTTAAATAAAACACCCTGTATAGCCATCAGATCGCAGCCACAAGAACCGGCAATGACAACGGTATTGTTCACACATCACATTCAGCTGATTTTATTTATAAATCAGGCTCTAGCAAATCCGCTGTGGGTGCCGCGGAATTCGCAGCTCCAAAGCAGTTCGAGAGACGACGGAAAGCGTTTTCTCTTTCCTGAGAAAAGACAGGGTGGGGAGGTCACCAGTTAGGCCAAGGACAAGAAGTTTGGGCACAGAAATGGAAAAACTGATGAACCCCCGAATCTAGCTCCAAAATACCTCGAGATGAAGCATTCGACAAGGAATTAGCTGAACTAAAGGAAATAATCGCAGAAATTACCAAATCCTCAGCAGATTTAATTCAAGCCATAAACACAAATTTTAACACGAAAACGGACATAAAACTGAGAGTGAGAAAGGTAGCGAGACTAACGGATGGCCTCAACAGAAGAATGGAGGTATGGGATGATCTGCCTCGGACAGAAAAGCCTAAGGTTGAGCCTAAAAAGACAAGCATTGTCGCAACACAAGTGAAATGGGGAGAAATCAAGAGCGAAAATGAAAAAGCAAAAACAGAGACGAAATGAGAGGCGCTAAACTCTCCAGGCGAATTTAGCACTCTAATTAAAGTTATAGATAAAGATTGGCAGCAAGATATCTATAAGGGTACGACAGTAAAAAGGCAAAACCTGCAGAACCTAGAGCCAGCAGAAGACGTGGCGATATTTCTAGATCCAAAACGAAATCTAAAAAGTGATAGAAGGGCGGAAGATATTATTATGAAATATAGAGTAAGTTTTACGTTATAAATAAGAATAGTGCTGCCTGTGCACGATCTTAGTCTTATTAAAAAGTTCAAATATTTTAATGCAAAAGTGAACGATTTTGTGCCTTTATTTTATTTTAACTATATGCAATAATATTCGACTGCTCCGGTGAACATAAATAATTTGTCTCAGGGATTTTCGTAAAATTAGAAATACTAGGTAGTGCAAACTAATGTTTAGTAGCTCCAATTTAACTCCGATTCTATTTGTAAACGCACCAAAACTAAATCTGAAGTAGCTAACCTCAAAAATTGGCATGCAACACAAAGCGGTGCGCACTCGCAGTAATAATTTTAATCAATGCCAAAATCAGCAAACTACCTCAGGTAAGCAATGACTATTCTCGCATAGTAACAGTACTAACGGATTTTTTCTAGCGTGACGTACAAGTGACGCCAACATCAATTGTTTTGGCTTGCAAACGAATAGACAATTTTCCTTTTCATTCTTACAATTTCTAATGACGCTTAGTCGATTTCTGGGTTCTGAGATGCACTGGATAATCGGGAACTGCGACCATACGTAGTGAAAACTCGAATCTTGCAGGCCACCGCGAAATAAAAAGATTTTAGATGATGAAAATTGGGCAAACTACCTGGTTTGCAGATTCTTCCGAAGCTGATCGCACCTCTCAGGGGACGCCAACACGTTTTCTTAGCTGCTAAAGGCCTGGTGACTTGAATCTGTGCCTGAAGTTCTGCGCAGAGGGCTCCTCTAAATGTTGAAGGCACCAAACTTGGCTCCAACTAGCTGCTGCAGCCGATATCGACTTCCAAACGCAGCCCGTACCTGGACTGCACCTGCCTGGATTCTATAGACGACGAATAATCACAAATTACACCACTTGAGGACTGGCAAGCTGGTTCCAATTGTGCTCAACACTTTTGTGGTTAAATAAAACCAATACTTGCACTAACTAAATGTGTTTTTATTAACAAAAATTAAACTTTTCTGGGGGTTAACTTAGAACAATGTTAAAAACTTGGAGATTTTCAAAACTCTCTCTCTGGTTGTTCAACAAAAGAAGGCCTGGTATCTTAGCAACATATCACCACAATTGTTTAAAAGAAATAAGGTTTGATACTTAACATTAAAGATAAGGTTTTGATAACATCTTTAATTCTTACAAGCTAAATAAATGTTTTTGATAACATCTTTAATTCTTACAAGCTAAATAAATGTTTTTTTTAGGTTATAATGCACTACACTTAATAGTCTACTACTTCACTGTATTTTTAACCGCACTGTTACGTTCTGTAGTTTATTATGCACTTAATAATGATCTTCGTTCTACTTCTTTGCTATTCGTAGATTGCTCTTTTGCAACATTTCTTGTCGGTTGCTTCTTGCAACGTTTCTAATCCCCGTACTGCATTGCTATACCCTTCACTTACTTTGCCATTCTGGTCCTAGCTTTTTGACCACTATAATGCTCATAACTTTGTGCAAACCTTTTTGTTCAATAACAAATAGAATACGGCAAACGTTAACGCTACCATCGTCAGATACAATACAACTGCATTCGCACTTCTAAAACCTCGTCAAATCTGAACCCAAGAACGTAACCATTTTGAACTAGCTTTTCATGTTACCTTTGCCTGAATATTTGAAACTCAGCTGCACCCATCAGTGCATTTATCTCAATAAAAGTAAGCTGAGCTTGCAGTAATTAAAATAATTAATTCTGTGCCTCGGTTTGATTTTTAATGTATTCTAGTTCAATTGGCAAGCAGAATTGTAGAAAGCACAAAACCATTGCAATATATTAAATAAATACCCACACATAAACACCCTTATTGAGAAGGGCATTGAGGAAGGGCAAATGGAGTCGATAGAAGTGCAGACGGCGATAACGAGTAAAACAGGACAAAAAGAGCAAACTCACAATATATTGTAATGGTATTAGGCCCACGGCTCGACTCTGCTAGCAGTGCAACTTGATGAACAATTCAGTAAGCACAGAGTTGGGGTGTTTTATGTGGCTACAATGATAAGCTTAACATTCCCACAATCAATGCATTGGTAAACAGATGTCAGTAATAGTAAAGTAATTGAGTAAAAGGAACTCAAGGGGCAAAGCTTATTTTTACCAGGGGTCGAAGTTGACTTTCAAAAATTAAATAATAGGTTTGTGCAGAATGAATAGCCGAACCGAGAGAAAGTAATAGACACAAAAGGTTTGCTATGTGCATGTAAAAGAAGCGTAAATTTCAATTAAGCTAGTCACTGAAATTTGGGAGGAATCGTAAAAGGTAAAGAAAGCTGGAATAAAATAACAATACATCGCGAAAGAGCAATTTTGAAAAGCTGGCAGTAGGACATCAAAAGGGAATTTTAAAAGCAGGCAGAAGGGCATTGAAGACGCAAATAAGAAGTAATGAACTCTATAAATAATTAGTGCATTAAACGTTAGTGAAAAGCAGAGCAATTAATAAAACGTATATGTGTGTGGCGCAAGAACACAATTTACAATAAGAAAAAGACAATATTTTAGTTTGTAAGAAATTTGAAAATGTTAAATTAATTACTCAAACTTATTTCTAATATGTACTAAAATTCATCAAAACTTATTTCCGTTAGCATTGTAACTATAGCAATGAGATCTGTTTTTGTTTTAAAAATAACAGAAAACAAAAAGAACAAAATAATAATTATTAAGCTTGACATTGTGAAATTTGTGCTCCACTTCAATTAAAGTTTTAATATAAATGAGTATTTTGAAACCTAAAAAGTATATTATTGTGTTGTGCACGTGTCAAAGTTCATGTGGGAATGGTTGTGGAGGTTTGCGCAACATAAAAATAAAATTTTCTCTGAGAGCACTCCAGAAAGATGGGTGACTAGGATCTTGCCAAATGTAGGTGGTCCTAGTAGTACTCGGAGAAGATTGTTATACGGAGTTATTCAGTTTATAATCCTGTACGGAGCACCGACATGGCCTGATGCAGTAACAGTAAAGAAGCTGGAAAATGTGCCAATTAGTATACAGACAGGGGCCCTTTTGAGAATAGCCTGCGGGTACTGAACTGTATCTTCGGCAAAAGCACAAGTAATCACGGAAATCCCGCCTATAACCCTAATCATAAGAGAAAGGCACCGTCTTTATCAACTAGCAGATGCCCACCTAAAAATTACCCAGAAGAGGGAAAGGGAAAACACCATAAATGAATGGCAGAAGTGGTGGAGAAACCACAACAGCACAGCGGCGTGGTTTGCCCTTATACCAGACGTTGTGGCTTAGACAGAATGCGAACACAAGCAACTGGACTTCCTAACACATTTTCTAATGGGGCATGTCTTTTAGAACATACACAAAGAAAATAAACATAACACCCCATGATGAATGTATGTATTGTCATGACGTCAATACGACGGAGCACACAATTTTGATGTGCGAGAAATGGGGACGATGGAGACACGAGATGCATAACAAACTGGTGACAGCGCTGACAACTCAAAACTTCGTGAAATTAATAATAACGAGCAAGGAAAACTGGGAGCAAATAAGGAAATTTATACGAATGGCGATGAAACAAAACAAGATAGACGAGAAGGAACAGATGCCAACATAAAGAATGGAAGTCAAACGCTTGACGCATCTGGGATTATTGCACAAGTTGTCCGTTTCTAGATGGGCTAGAGGCCCAAGTAGGTGGTTTCGTGGGTATACTGGTCTTAAGCAGGAGTCCCACACTACCAGTCGCCCGACGTTTATAAAATATTCCACCCGGAACAAAAATGTTGGTAGTATAGCAACGGCTGTTAAATTTTAACGGGCTTGGCTGTTATGGGTGACATTTTGATTAAGCAGCAGTGCCGATACAGTACCATAACATGTACGTATTATGGAAAAATATTACTGCTATTTTATTGAGCAAATAAATAAAATTAAACTGACAATGCGATTTGATGCTGACAATTATTTATGCTGTGCAAAATATTTATATATTCTGACCATTTATTTTTATTTTATACAATACTTACTTGATAAAAAATATTGGCCAAATATAATGGGTGTTTTTTTTAGAAGCGGAGAACTTTAAATTGAAATAGAACACAGAAATATGTTTTTAATATCCATGAAATTGGCTTTATTTCAAAGATGATTTTATGGCATTACTGTTTGAGTATGAATTCGGGCATGTGACCGCCGCGGCTAGCGCGTACCGTTGCGGACCCTACAAACTCAGACACCGACTTTTGACACATTCTGTGATGAACAAGAAATTTAGACTGGCCTGTCAAATCCGAGATTAGCAGGTTAGGTTTTGCGTCAATCTGTATCAAAACTGACGCAAAACCTAACCTACTAACCTCGAATTTGACATAAACTAACAGTGCCACCAACATAAACAGTGCCAAGCGAATGACAGGCCGGCCTAAATTTCTTGTCCACCACAGAATGTGTCAAAAGTCGGTGTCTGAGTTTGTAGGGGCCGCAACTGTAGGTACATGGAGTAATCTGGAGGTCCAATTTTTACACACTCTTCGTAGTAAATCAGGCTGCATTCATGGCGGACCCAGATATTTCCTAAGGGATGGTCAACTAATCTTACTTTTTTAAAGGGATTGTCCTAGATTTAGGTTAACTTGAAGATTTTCCATTGAAATACCAATAATTTTATAACAAGTTGTATGGGTCTAATGTCAGTTGGTTTGGAGATACATATCAACGATTTTATGCAAATTGAATAAAGAAAACCGTTACCAAAAAAGTATGCTTTTTGTGAACTATTAAATTTAGTAATTTGGTTTTTTTTTCAAATGGAAGGTTCTGTATGAATTTTTGAAAAGCGCTTTTAATGAGATTTGTT
The DNA here is from genome assembly GCA_940337035.1 of Agriotes lineatus. NCBI lineage: Eukaryota > Metazoa > Arthropoda > Insecta > Coleoptera > Elateridae > Agriotes > Agriotes lineatus. The sequence goes on along the minus strand of CALNHX010003825.1, from coordinate 106,959 downwards.
TATATGTTACTTCATATCTCTAAATTCAACTATTTTTCATATACGAATAGACAAACCAAGTATATTTATCTAAATAACTAATATTGAAACGTATTTTAATTACTTTCACATGTTTTTTTCTCAAGAAAGGAAATACGCAAGTTTTTCGGGGAACGTAAAGGTTCTCCAATAATTCTTTAAATTAGAAAGACTCTCAAGAAGTATATCAGTGCTGTCAAAATAAGCTCCCCATTATTAGCGAAAATAGAGGTGGATGCAGTTTCATTTTTTGTGAAATTTACTCACAAATCTGCTTTGAATTTCTATCGTCTTATCCTGATTGACATGAAGGGCAGTGGGTTTTGGTGTTTGTATAAAGGCGTCTAATGTTTTTTGCTTTTAGAAGGTGGCGCCATACTAAAAAATTAAATAAAACAAAGAGAATAAATTTGAAATAATAATTTATAAAACCAGTTAGGAAATGCCTTATTTTGTCTAACACGTGGGATCTCTGTATAAATGTCAATTACTTGAAAATCAAGCATGTAGGCTTTCGCTTTCACGTGTAATGTTAGAAATTAAGCATTGTTTTACATAGGAGTGCTTAGCCCTAAAATTTAAATTTTGCAAGCTTAGGATATTTTCACTTTAACTAGTTGTACAATTTAAAACAGACAATGAAAACATGATATTATTAGCAAAATTTAAAAATACATCGATAACTATGCACCAGGTGCAGTTCATTGTTTTGTCTAGTGGAGACTGGTATACACTAGACAGGTTACAGAATCGACATCAACCAACGACGAAAACCCCACCGACGTTGTGGGTAAATTTGCGCCCATTAGAATTAAAACCAAATGAAAAATGTTGAAAAAGCATTCGGCAAACTCAAATTTAAATTACGAGCGGATGCTATAAAGGTGCGTTTTGTTTATAATTAACACAAAGTAGTCAACTTTTATCGGATTACATTTTTTAACAGGCCCAAGGGGGTGTCAATTGACCCCATTCACACCACTTTGGATCCGCCAGTGGCTGTATTTCGGCAATAACGCGTCGAATGTTGGCTTCCAAGTGTTCAATTGTTTCCGATTTATCGGCGTAGACATGCGACTTTACATATCTTCAAATAAAATAATCTAATGACAGTTGTGACAGTTCTCGGTTGTTTTGAGGTTAGTTTGGTTTGGAAATTCATCATGAATAGACTCACACCGGAGCAACGTTTGTAAATTGTTCAAATTTATTTTCCAGGTTGCGCCATGTACGCGCCAGCCGCGGCGGGCACATGCCCGAAATCATATTCAAACAGTAATGCCAAAAAATTATCACATATAATCTCATAAGAGCATTAATTCTTTCCGGAAATTTTTTTGAGTGCGTTCCAACAACGTCGTATTAATTTGCCCGAGCGGGACGCGAGGCCAAATTAGGACGTTGTTGAATGCACGAAAAATAATTTCCGGATATGAATTAATGCTCGAATGCAGATTCGGTAAGAAAATCGTAACGATACAAGCCCTCAAAGTTAGGCTGATCTACCTACAAAAAATTTCCAAGAAATTTTTTTGTTGTCTTGGATACGGCTTGTGAACTAATTTTTCTATTGGTCATTGATGAGTGTCGTACGATTTTCTTTCAAATAAAACCAATTTCATGGGTATTAAAACATTTTTCTGTGTTTTATTTCAATATAAAGTTCTCCGCCTCTAAAAAAACACCCATTACAATAGCATTGTTTTTAAAAATATAAAATTTATCTACAGTCTTGCAAAAATTACCTCTTCAGTTAACCTTTTCAAACTGTGTTATTGTTTAAAGTCATTGCCAACGGCAGCAAATACTAAAGTATAAAGTGATTTTAATCACGATTAGTATTAACTCTGATTTATTGTAGGTACCTACCTAGTTGTGATGATTTTTAACTAAATATTAGAAATATAGGAGTGTGGATGCTTCAAGTGATTATAAGTAAGTATACAGCGTAACTCTTAAGTGTTTGCAAAATATTATTTAATGTTTAAGTCTTGAATAACAGAATCAAACGATTATTTTCTTTGAAATTCGAAAGCCGCCGCCGTAACAGCAAAAGACAGAAATAACTGAAAATATTATATTTTTTTATTAAAGTGTTTCCAGTAACAAAGGAATAAATAAATAAACTGTCTACTACGTAGTTTTGTTAAATTAAAATGTATAGATTATATTTTTATATCTTCGATTGTAATAAAAAAAAATTATTTTGCAACAATTTCGATTGTGTTTATCAATTGTATCGTCTAGAATTTTTATATGAACAGGAAGAGGTTACACAAGTTCAATGAATTTCATAACTGTTTTGTTGATATACAAGGTTGTAGTTCTTCAAACTGTTACAGATAAAAATTAATAATATTTGCATGATAGATACCGTTCATTTAAAAAACGTAAATAATTAAATATATAAGTAAGAGAAACTGTGTCTCCAGTCATGTAAGAATTTCAATAAAAGTAACCAGTCTGTTTTTTTAACACATCTCACGTGCCGTTATAATGGCATTTCGTTTTCTTCGCTTTTAAATTTCGCGCCGTTCAGTACAGTTACTTTCTTATGTTAGTGTTGCTGCAATCACGATCACAAAGACAGCTATGCATTGCTAAAGGGCGCTTGCGTAATAGATTGTTTTAGACGATAGTAATGATTGCCTAAATTTACCATTTTCCTATAAATTTCTAATTAAGTTTACTAGTTTTACAGGTAAGCGTTCGCCTATCTAAAATTTACACGACGTGCTTTCTGTAGCACGTATCTGGGAATATTGAATTGGAATGGATTGGTAAATAGGGTTATGTAAAACAATTTTATAAACAATTTTACTTCGGAAATTACGTACATTACATTCCTTCTTTCTTTCAGTGAAGACATGGCAGATCAGCAACAGTTTTTCTTAAAATGGAACGATTTTCAAAGCAATATGGTATCTTCATTCCGACACCTCCGAGATGAAAAAAGTTTTACAGATGTTACGTTAGCCTGCGAAGGTCAAACCTGTAAAGCGCATAAAATGGTCTTATCTGCCTGCAGCCCTTATTTTAAAAGTTTATTAGAGGTACAATTGTGTTTAATCTAGTCTAGGAAAATTGCATAACCTCACAATAATTAATTCATAAATCTATATAGCTTCATTGTTTAAAACAGTTGCCATAGAAATGTGACAATAATTAAAATTTATATCTTAAGCACGGCCTGCTGAATTGTTTGACAAGCGTCACTTTATACGGCCTGGGCATATGTGACGTTTTGCGATTCTCTGCAGAGCGCTGAATACCCACAAGCGGATATTTCAAATATGCAATGTAACATCAGTTACCACATTGACTACGATGCAAATATTTGATTAAACTCTACGTTTCTTACAATTTTATAACAAAAATATAACCCTCCCGTGTATTCTTTACTTTGATTTTCTATTGTGTTTTTTTTATTAGTTTTCTGCTAGTTTTTTCGTTTATTTTATCATTTACATTATTATGAATAATTTAGTTGTTATTATTGTTTTGATTTCGTCTGGTATTGTCAAAATGGGAAGTAGTTCTACATATGAATTGGAAAGATCTTATCAATTTCCCTCAAATCAAGTTTTCCAAAGGAGCTGGTTTCAAAGCTAAATTTAAATTATCGTATTGATCCTTCAAACAACAGAAACTACAAAAAAAAATTGTTAGTGGTAGTTTTAATTTTGAAGGAAGGTGACTCTGAGTAACTTCTGGGCGTAGACACATACTGCAGTGCCTGCACTTTCTGTAATACATTTTTCCCGCTGCTGATTATGTAAGTCAGTGATACAGCCTTAGTAACAAAATGTGTAAGTTGGTGATTATATTTGTTTGCTGCTTTTTCTTGACAACGGAACTTAATATTATTATTAAGTTCCTAGGATAATAAAATTAGCAAAGCGAGATGCAGATTTAGACGTTTTGTTTATAAATTGCAAGTGTTTATGTGACATGCGACACTCACAGGTAACAAGACTCACGAAAACTAATCCTGGTGACAGGTGACAAACCAAACGATTTTTTTCAAAATTCTAGGAAAATTTCAATAAGCAGCGGGAAAAATATAATAAGATAACGCAGAATGTATCGTCTATTAACATTTTCGGCAGGCAACAAGCCGCGACTTCGTCTTGGCTTGTACTTGCCTACCTCAAATGTTAATAGGTCCTTACATTCCTTGTTACTTAAATAGCTATTAATTACTACATTTACAGTTCGATATCCTATAAAACAAGTAACTTTTAATTGTTTAATTTTAAAAATCTTAAATGAATTGCACATAAACTTACAACCTTGCAATAGCACACAATAAAATACTTCATTATTATTACCACCTAAACTTGAGCCAAGTTACGAAGGCGTGCCATGTAAACACAGATTCTGACAGTTCTCAGTGCGCCCTAAACTAGTTTCACACGGTGCACATTTTACGTAAACTTCCATTGTGTGTTGCTGTAAAGGAAATAACAAACACCATACGTGTTACAATTCTCTTCTTGATAAATTTGTGGTCGTAAAAAGAACCGTTTTCTTTATATATGCAGCTTTCTGGAAATTCCCTCGCGTTGATAGACGTTTCAGATTGAATTTTTTCAAAGTGAATTTATAAATATATACAGTAATTACTAGTAAGCATCAAATAAATATTAGCATTTAACAATAGTTACTTTCCATTTAATTTAACAATTTAATATGTATGACACAAATATTTTGCAGTAATTAGTGACTTCTGCAAATAAACGTTAAATATGATATTAAATAGTCATTAATAGTATTTTTATTGTTCTAATTCTGTATCAAAAACTCTTATTTTCGAGCATTCATTTGTTAGGAAAAGTAGTGGAGAAAATTGCAAGAAATGATAAAAGGCAACAGTTTTCAAAACAACAAGTTTGACCATCCAGATCTCGTTTTTTATTTTTAAGGTTATAATGTCAAATTTGTTTATTTCTATGCACTCTTCGTGGAAATGTGTATAAAGCATCGCACAACCCTACGCTAATTATCAGGTACGTACTGGTTAATAAATGCAATAAGTGACGTTGTAATGTGTGTATTTCTGTTTCCCGTTTGTGTTTTTTGTTTATATTTTCCGTTTTCAATTTAATTGAGAACTGAATATTTTGGGGTTCAATTTGAAAATATGGTTAAGATGTAACTTTTGCATTTTTTAACCTGATAATTAACATCGGATTGTTTGATGCTTTATATACATTTCCACGAAGAGTGCATAGAAATAAACAAATTTGACATTATAACCTTAAAAATAAAAAACGAGATTTGGATGGTCAAACTAAAATAACTATTGCGGCATTGAACTTACTTATTTACAACGTGTCTTCGTCTTCATCATCTGAGGAGTCCTCATTAACATTAATTACCAATTTGGCAACTGCAACCTCTATGATGTCATCAAGCTGGTACATCCTATTTTCCTCTTTGATAACATGGTCAACGCATTTTTTGCAACGGTCTGGGTTTACAAGCGAAATTCCCTCCCAACAGTAAGTTCCTTAGCTCTTCCAATTTAAAACTCTTGTTATGAGCTGCTACGTGACCTTTAATTTAGGCCCAAATCATTTCAATAGCGTTGAGCTCACAATGATACGGTGGCTGGCGCAACAAAATCACATCGTGCGATTTGGCTATTGCTAGCGCAACCAGATGTACTTTCAAAGCATCATGGTCAAAAAGGATGTTTTTCTCGGAGAGCCAGTCTTTTAGCTGGTCCTTTCTCCATGCTGATGTAGCCAATCTTTCTAATTGTCGGCTGTGGTACGGGGCATTGTCTAGTACCACAACAGAACTTTTTGGAAATTTGGCACAAATCGAGTCGAGCCATTTTTCATACACTTCCGAGGTTATCTCCCCGTGGTAATCCCCATCGTTTTTGCTGGCTTCAAAAACGAGAAGGCCACCATCAACAAACCCAATTTTTCCTCCTATATGCGTTATAATTAACCACTTTTCTTTTCCCAAAGGATTTTTTAGACCTGTTGAAGTCCTTCCAAAAAAGCTTGTTTTGACGAAACAACACTTTTGTCACTCCACACCCTCTTTTTCGTGTGTCCCGCATTAACCCAGGTCTCATCTGTGTATTATATTTGCAGACCTTTTTCACGGTAGTTTTTGATGGTCTCTACATAGTTTCGACGCATATAATTATTTCGTCGCGGTCGAGCAATAAAGATTTACGCAAACGAACTTGGTATTTAAAGTTCAGTTTTTTTAATACTTTCTGAAAAGACGACCACTTAAAATTTGGAAGCTGTTTGTCCTCATTGACAGCCAACAATATTTTGTATGTTGTTCGTTGAGAAAATAATAATCATGAACCTGCTCAACAGAAAGTTACGTCAAATATCTAAATTTTTGTTATAGTCTTGGGGGGGGGGGGGGCTTTATGTAGTTACTTAACAGCTACACAAAATTTTCCAAAACTAAGGTTGCCCACCGTCCCGCATTTGTGCGGGACGGTCCCGCAATAGCAGTACTCATCCCGCATTCAAATAATGCATTGATATCGTCCCGCAAAATGTCAAATGCGTCCCGCAAGTCCCGCATTCCTTAGTACAGGGGTCTGCAGACCGCGGCTCTTTACATAGAATATTACGGCTCTCCAACTCATGGCTGCCGAACTAACTCAAACAGTCCAATCACTCATGCATAAATCACAAAGCAAAAATTCTTTGCACCGCCCCGCCATTTATTAAAGCACCGCACTCGCGCCCCTCTCCTCTCCTCTCCACCCAAATTCTCGCCGGCGTTGGCACTGCCCCCGCCGCAATCGCTCATTTGGCATTCCGCCGCCGCCCGCTGTTCGCTCGGTTGCGATAAAGTCACTAAATACATATAATCTGCTCCACTTAGTACTTTTAACACCTGGTAAATTATACCCACAGATGCCCTGCACACTGATGAATAACTTTACATACAAATGGTATGAAAAATTTTTTTTTTTATGAGGAGCTTAATCTCGCTCCCACACAAATTTTACAAACCTGTTTTGTCATTAATGAAAAATGACAGTCAGGTCACTTAGCAACTAGATTTTCAATTTTTATAAAGGAAATTAGAATTGATAACATGTTTAACCTTATGGACTATAGTTTTGATGTCACGTCTTTACCTAACTACTAAAATTGTCTTTTTCTGGGAATAAAGCCACAACACTTTGCTCTGCTTTTAAATCACTTTGGTTTATAATGCACTGATACACTTAAATTCCTTTAGCGTCTCACTAATTGTCTTTCGATCGGCTGCCTTCCATTTTTCATTGCTCTTTGCAATTATTATTTTGCTAGCACGGTTTCGTTTACCTTTCAGCTAATTTGCCGTTTGCTGGCTTATACACTTTTAATACATAATGCTCATATACTTTCTGTATTTAACAAATAATTCTGTACCATTTTATTCACATTATGTTTGACGTAACTAAGCTCAAATCAGTGAGTTACAAATTAAATTGCATTAGCCCTTCTGAACATTTATCATATCTGAAACTCTGAACGCAACCATTTTGCCTTATTTCATGCTAACTTTTATCCCTCAAATTATTAGTTAGATACTGCTGCTCACATCAAGTGCACTTATTAATGTAAAGTAGATTATCTTGCAATAAATAAAATATTTAATTCTGTGCTCATTTTGACCTCATTCATTTAGGTAATTAGGCAATCAAAATTGCTATGGGCGGTAAACCATTACAATATATACAGAGAAAATACATGATGCGGCTCTCTAAAAATTTCCAGAATCTGTTTAATTAACTTTTGGCTCATCTAACTCGAAAGTCTGCCGACCCCTGCCTTAGTATATTGTTACATTCCAAATATATTGCTGCGAAAACTGTGAAGTTTTCTTTAGCGTTTGATGTTTGATAGATTCTAAAAACTCGTTAACCATAAAATGCCTTCATACGATTGAATGTACCAATCGAATGGCGGCTGTAGTCCATGTAGCCTCTCTCTCGTATAATATCTCTTGTGCATGCGCAATGCAACCATGTCATCTAAACAGCTTTAAACTTAGAGACAATGTGCGCAATGTTAATTTCAAAATTTAGTAAGATGTGAAAATGTATACGAACCATTAACAGAAGACCCAGAACTAGAAGTGTCGCAGTAGTAAGCCAGTAACAAATATAATTTTTTAGAGCAAGTCGAACTTACAATTTTTCACTTACTAGTTACCATGGTTGCAGGGCTTTAGTATTAATTTATATACAGTCCACCTTGGACTGTAAGTGAATATTATGTGGTACCAACATACAGAGAGATAAAAAATAAACTTGGTCGCAGGAGCCATTGAAAATAATTAAACTTGCTTAATCTGCAGCATGCTTTTTGTTGACAGAATTGTAAATTTTTTTAACTTTTAAAATTCATTTTTGACATCTTGTTTAACTTATCCACATGTAATTTTAATGTTACCTATCAATTTAATATAAATTTGGTTTAAATAACGTATTGTTGCATATTTGTGTAACTAATTAGACTGAGTTAAAGTCACATTAACCAATAATATACATTAATTGTAGTTCAAATGCAGCTTTATTTCAGTGTAGACGGTGGTCATATTTTTCATCAATTTTATTTGTAATCGCCCTGTATTACAAATTGTATCTATTAAGTTTATCTACAACTGTCAAATATTAAGTGCAAAAAAAGTCTGGAATATAGCAAATATTTCAAAAACTACTGGAGATAAATATTTCAAAATTGCCAAACTTATATAGGTAAAAACGGCGCATCTAGTAAGGACAAAACCGTTTCTGTAACTGTACAGGGTTAATCAGAAAAAATACCAACTTTTGTATTTTAAATTGGACACCCTGTATATTACCGAGGAATCAAATAGTCCTTCAAAAGACAAATTCAACGATATAGGGTTTGACGGATTTATCTGTCAAAATCTGGTTTCAACAAGATGGCGCCCCTGCTCATTTTGGTTTACAGGTGTGCCAATTTTTGAACCAAATGTTCCCAAATCAGTGGATAGGAAGGAGAGGCGAAATTGAGTGGCCTGCTAGATCCCCTGTACATCTTATAAAGTAATTTGTATCCAATCTTCATGTATTTCTTATTTACACCGTGTTCGTGTTAATTTATTTCAAATTAGTTTTTTTAAGTCTTAAGCAATAAATCCGTCAAACCCTATATTGTTGAATTTGTCTTTTGAAGGACTATTTGATTCCTCGGTAATACACAGGGTGTCCAATTTAAAATACAAAAGTTGGTATTTTTTCTGGCTAACTCTGTACAGTTACAGAAACGGTTTTGTCCTTCTTAGATGCACCGTTTTTACCTATATAAGTCTGGCAATTTTGAAAAATTCATCTCCAGTATTTGAAATATTTACTATATTCCACACTTTTTACACCCTGTATATCCAACTTTAAATACAAAAAGCGGCTCATATTACACTATTTCATATTCCACAGGGTATTTTTTTTTAAATTAGTGGGCTACATTGTCAATAAATGTCATTAACGTGTAGGTTAGCAGGTTAGGTTTTGCGTCAGTTTCGACACAGATTGACGTAAAACCTAACCTGCTAACCTCGAATATGACATAGACTTATCGTGTCACCAACTATATACATAGTTGTAGATAAAATATTGTATTCGACACGCATATAATGGCTGTATTACACTTGGATGATTACAACACTCGCCTTCGACTTGTGTGTAAACTTCATCTTCCTGTAATATGGGTGTCTTAAAATGAAATACATCTAGTATGTTTTGAATTTCCCATAATGCAATCTAAAATTTTACTTGAAATTGGCAAGACTGTAAGTCTATGTCAAATTCGAGTTGAGTAGGTTAGGTTTTGCCCCAGTCTGTGTCAAAAGTGACGGAAAACCTAACCTGCTAACCTCGAATTTGACATAGACTTACAGTATTGCCAATTTAAAGTAAAATTTTGGATTGTATTATGGGAAATTCAAAGCATACTAGATGTATTTCATTTTAAGACACCCGGTATTATATGCTTGTTAAATAAAATACTATTTCATTTGTACAGTTTTAGGTTACCTAATTTATTAAACTATAAAATGTAATTTGAAAAAGAAAAGAAGAAAATACAATTCATAATGTCTTGTATCCTCCTTCTATTCTTAGAAGAAAAATTCAGCTAAAATTTTTAAATACGATGCTAATCGTTTAAATTGGATTAGTTGAGTCAAAGGGCATTTTTTTTTTATTTTTTTTTTAAATATTTTAAAAATTGCCCTTTGACTCAACTAATCCAATTTAAACGATTAGCATCGTATTTAAAAATTTTAGCTGAATTTTTCTTCTAAGAATAGAAGGAGGATACAAGACATTATGAATTGTATTTTCTTCTTTTCTTTTTCAATTTGCAACTAAATACAGCTGTAACCAACAAATTACATTTTTGGTTATGTTTATAGAAAAGTGTTGTACGAAGCCGTTTACGTTCAGGCAACCAGTTATAAAAAGAAACACATTATAACAAAAAACCTGATAGCATATGTTAAGGTTGGTAGTAATAATAATAATAATAATAATAATAATAATTTTATTGTGCGGGTATACATAAATAAAAATTGTACATGCACTCGTCACAAATTTGCTACACAAATAAATCGTATAACACACAAATTTACACTTACACATTAAAATATTCTGTTATTGAATAAAAGCATTTTTCTGTTAAGTACGATTTTAAATTAGATTTAAAGCTATACACTGTTGGACTAGATTTTATTACACTTGGAAGACGATTATAAATTTTGCTACATGTATACACAGGACCCCTCTCATATAAGGTTAGATTATGCACCGGCAAGACTATATTGGTTTGGCGTCTGGTATTGTACGCATGAATATCTGCATGGTTTGTGAAATTATTCCGTCTTTCGTATACATATTTGCAACATTTATAAATATAAATGCCTACGAACGTTAAAATTTTGTATTTTATGAAGTACGGCCGACAGGACTCTAATCTATCTAAGTTAAATATTAATCTAATAAGGCGCTTTTGATTTACAAGCACTCTCTTATTGTTAACAGATATACCCCAGATTATACAATTATACGCTAGGAATGGATACGCTAACGCATAATACACATTAAGAAGCCCGTTTGTAGATAATATGGACTTTAAGTTCTTTATAGCAAAAAAAGCGGAATTAAGTTTTTTACAGACACTGTCAACTTGCAAATTCCAAGTTAAGTTACCATCAATATGTAAACCTAATAGTTTTGTGGTATCCTGGGTAGTGATTTTACAATTGTTTACATGTATATAACAAGGAAAAATAGTTTTGCGTTGACGAAATATTAAAAATGCAGTTTTATCATCATTTAAAATTAAATTGTTTTTATCACACCATTTTTTAAACCTTATTGCAATTAATTCCGTTTTCAATAATAATTCATGTATAGTTCCCGCTGAGACCCCTACCGACGTGTCATCCGCATACGTTACTAAACATTCTGCATTTAAATAGTCTTTCAAATCGTTTACAAACAACACATATAGGAGCGGGCCCAGCACAGAACCTTGGGGTACACCTAATTCTAGGTTAAACTTTTTAGACATACAGTTAGATACCTCAACTACCATTGTCCTGTTCGTTAAATATGAAATTAACCAATTTTTCACAATGCCTCTAATACCCAAGTGATCTAACTTTGTAGCAAGAAATGAAGCATTGACGGAATCAAATGCACACGATAAGTCAAAAAACAGTCCTGCAGCTACTTTACCGCCATCCAGCGCTTTAATTACAAATTCCATAAAGTCGAAACAAGCCGTTTCAGTGGACTTGGATTTTATATAACCATGCTGCGTATCAGCCATCAAGTTATGTTTATTAAGAAACTCTTTTATTCTAGTAACTATTAAGATTTCCATAATTTTGGAAATTATAGAAAGAACAGATATCGGTCTGTAGTTTGTGACATCCATGTGTGACCCTTCATCTTTCTTTAGAAGTGGTACAACGCGAGCGACTTTCAAACAATTTGGAAAAACACCATTCATAAACGAATTATTAATTAAAATTGTCAATGGATACAAAATTATATCAATGACCTTCATAAATATTATTAAATTTATCTCATCATATCCACTACTAGTTTTATTTTTAATTTCTGAAGCTGCAGTTTTTACTTCAAGCTCTGTAAATGGCACAATTTGAATAGATTGTGAAGGCGGCTGTATATTCACCGTACATTCATTGGAGAGTTTGCCAAAATGTGAGTTCAACTTTGTCTTCGCCAAACTTGAAAAATATTTTCCAAGTTGATTAGCTACTAGAAAAGAATCTCTAATTATTTCACTACCATCACCGTTTGTAGATAGTGATATATTTGTTTTCCTATTATTTCGACCCAAAGTGGTGTTTACGGTCTTCCATATTTCCTTCATTGGGTTTTGGGAATTTGCAATTTTATTACGATAATAATTACGCTTTGTATATCTAATTAACTTTCGGTATTCTCCTCTTACTCGAGTAAACTGCGCTTTGATGTCGTCCGTTTTTAACAAATTTTTTAAATCGCACCAATATTTTACAGTTTTTTTCATAGCTCTAATTTCGTTGGTAATCCATTTTTTGTGATTATTACAATGCCTTTTAACATATTTTGGGCAGGCTAAATTCAGGTTAATACTTAACAAATTAATAAATGAACTAAATTGTTCGTTCACATTTGACTGTTCAAAGCACTGATTCCAATTTACCATACCCAGCAATGTTGAAAATTGTGATAGATTACTAAAACTTATTTTTCTAACACGTACAAGTACATCCTTTTGGGATGCAGTGTCAATTTCGCTATTATCACAATTAATTGTTAATAATTGTGCGCAATGGTCTGACAAACCAGGATCAAAAACCTTAACATTACAATAATTAGGGCTAATGTTTGTAGCAATATAATCTATACCGCTAGACCGAGTTTTACACACCCTTGTAGGTCCTTTTACCAAAGATAGCAGTCCATAACTTTCAAAAACGTCATTCAAAATATTCTTATTATGTACATTTTTTGTATCCCTAATATTGTCAATGTTAAAGTCACCAGTTAAAATAACGTTATTGCACATAGTTGAAACATTATTCAAGATTAAATCCAGTTTTTCAATGAAAATGTCTACATTACCAGCCGTTGACCTGTATAAGGCCACCACCGCCACACTTGTATCACCCACTGTGATCTTCACAGCTGCGCCTTCCACATGCAGCTCCTCGGAAAGGTTCCTAACAGATTTAATTTCAACAGCATTAATTTAATCCTTGATGTAGATCACTACTCCCCCATGTACGGTATGACATCGACAGTAATAGCCAACTACCGTGTAACCAGATAAAAACACTTTATTGTTATCGGTGAGCCAGTGCTCAGTAATACAAACAACATCCGGTTTATAATCTTCCAAGAACAACTGCATTTCGTCTTTTTTACTTAATAAAGACTGTATATTAATGTGAAAAATGCTTAGGTAGTCGTCAACATTAACATGCCCTACTTTAATGTCACTTTTTATACTAGTAGCTAGACTGCTTGCGCATGGATCGAAAAAAATTATATCTTCTGACCACGATGCCAGTAGCCCATGTATTTTCGCTGTAGATGGTATCCTTTAGGGATTCATGTGCACCAACTTTGAATGAGCTGGTGATGTAATTCCCATCGCTTTGGTTTAACTTTTCACAAATAAAGTCTGATCGATTAAATTTTAGATTTAAGTGATCTTGCAGTTCCTTCTCGGTTAGATCAGGATTAAATCTGGATACGTGCACCCAGATGCGTCGTTCACTTTGAATGGCTTTGAACTTTTGATCGTCCTCTTGTTTTGTACCTACAATTTTGTGTGAGATTTTAATCTTTCTATTTTTGGTTTTTTCTACCATTTTTCCTCTGCTATTAATCCCGTCTTTGTTGATGTTAGAATCATCAGCTGCACCTAATTGAATTATTTCCTCCAGTTTGCCCTTCGTCAAAGCCTCTAAAACACCAGTAGCAACTTGGCTTTTGGTAACTCTGTTTGTTGTGTCTTGTTTAGAGGGTTCATTTACCTGACCAGTACACGTTGACCCTGGTTTGTGTTGATGGAAGTTTTTATTCGTGGTAGTTTGGGTATGGTGTGCAGGTGTAGATATCGCGGGCGCAGTTTTATGATTTCGCATATGTTTGGCTTGGAGTTGTTTACCATCGTTTCCTTTATTTGCTTTTACAGAGATGGCGTTAGCATTTGCGTTTACTGTATTAGGGGAATATGCGTTACTTTCCAAAAACAATATCTTTTCCTTTAACAAAATAACCTTTTCTTTAAGTTCGTCAATTAACTCGTTCTTGATATCAATAATCTGTTTCAATAAATGGTTCTCCGATTGGGAATCTAAATGCGGAGACCTGTCGTTTATTGCGTCAGTGATGGACGATACATTTTCATCGGTTTCACCATCGGCTTCACCAGAAACTTTCACACAGCACGTGATTAAGTCCTTATCAGTAGTCAGTTTAGCGGATTTTAGTTTACTCACGCAGCTGTTATGATAATATACATTACATACAGTACATCTGACGCGTAATTTCACAGTATTTGATCCACATACACCGCACAGACTTGCACTAGCGTCCTGTCCGTTCCCCGCCATGACTGGTGAGTAGGGTGGTAACAAGGCGAGAAGCAAAGATTAACATGATGGCTACCGTTATAAAATCTTACATAAATGTACGTGTGAAGTTATTTACATAATAAATAGTTATTAAAATATAGTAATGTTAAATTTAAGTGTAAGCATTAAACATGCCTCAATGTAGGATGAACCTGCATGTTTAGGCCTATATAGGGTGTCAATTTTCACTTGTCCACCATTGGTAGCTTCTTTATTTTTGAAGTTAAAAATTAGGTTAAATGAGAGTATCCTGACTTTTTATGGGTATTACAAATCTCGAATTTAGTTATTTGTAGCTCTTCCGGTTTCATAGTAAATTGGAAATACTTAATTTTAGCTTTAAAAAACTATAATGCATATAATTAAGTCAAACATCATAAAGAATTCCTTTTTAAAATTACTTTTATTAAAGAATTATAAAGTGTCGACGTTTCACGTACAGTGATGAGAATAATCTGCACAAAGTGGCTCTATATTAACTTATATATCTAAGCCACAAATAAACAAGACTATTAGTATGGTTTGGATGTTATTGAACCAACGTCTTAGAGATAAGCAATGTGTACAGTTTACTTCTATATTCCCGGAATATTAGGCGGTCGGCTAGTGATTAGATAACTGTGAGACTAAATGACCGTTGGACTTATTTATATGTAATATGTATACCTAAAATCTCCTTAGCGAGATATTGCACTTTCTATTTTTTTTCGATTTAATTAATATCGCGATTGCCTTGGAACAATGTATGTACACTTATAAGCAATAACAAAATAGTAGATTATGCAGTGAGGGAGAGAAGCAAAATAGCAGTTTCTCCGAATTGCATATACAATTTTTTTCACGTTGCGGGAAGATTTAAAACTTGTTTTTTTAAACTTAATTTATTGACATTTTTAAATTTTAAAGTTGGTGACACTGTAAGCCTATGTCAAATTCGATGTTATCAGGTTAGGTTTTGTGTCAAAACTAACGTAAAACCTAACCTACTAACCTCGAATTTGACATAATTGTTGTGTCGGTCATAATGAAAACTCCCTAGGGAAATTTATCTCTAGGGAGTAATTCATTATTTCTCTCATGATTTTGGTGTCGTAAAAACCGTGTTTTTTTTCCAGACGTGAAATAGATATTTATGCATTATGGAAGATATGAATATGTTTTTTCCCTGATGGTGACATGTGTTACAGTGTTACAGACCGATCACCTCTGGCCCGAGGTCTGTAAGTCAACCGAAGACAAAGAACATGAATATCTCCCCTGGTGCATACAATATTTTATCTACTAGCATATTCGTAAAAATTGTATGAAATTTCAAATGTCATAACAACAATTAAAATTAGAATATGTAAGTAATATCAAGGATTGCCTCGTTATATGGTTGCTAAGACGTTAATTGTAGTTGCATGGTTACCATGAGTTTGAGGGAGAAATAATTTGACAAGTCCCTTGGGAGTTATGAGTAGCTTTTCATATTTTGTTTTTATGACGAAAATGTACAATATCATGTTGCTAGTAGATAAAACATTATTCATATCACATTACTACAGAGATTATGAGAATAAGTTTTCTATTAATGTTTGGTGTGGTATTTTCAATAATACCATTATTGTTCCATTTTTTATAACGGTAGCCTTATAACAGAAAATACATACATACATACTCTGTAACCCCTCATGCCGCTTACACATTGTCGGGGTGATACTTAATATTTTCTAAGAAACCATATAGGGCTTAGTTGAATAACGTTCCATTACATTTAAGAGCAAAATGTTATCTACATCAGGACGGTGTACCTGCGCATAGTGCAACAGTGGGCAGTGATGCAACATTTGAACAATAGGTTTGGTACTAGTGGATAGCAACCCACGGCTCTATATCACAGCCATCTAGATTGCAGGACATTACTCTGCTGGACTTTTTGCTGTGGGAACATCTGAAGGATATTAATTACACAGAAAAGTGTGACGTCGTCCAGATGCTCCAAAACAAAATTGAGTCGTCTTTCACAAAACATTCATTGTTGAGCAGAATTGTGCATACGATAGGAAATAATTTCGAACAGCATTTGTAACCTTAGTCACTTTATTCATTGTGATATGAGGCAGAAAAACGTCAAAACGCAATTCAGTCTTTGTTAATTCAAAATAAAAGCTGGCCCGAGCACAACAACTCTCATATAGCTGTAAAACCGCAGTCACGCGCGGCATGATCTACCAGCTCGCCAAAAACTAAAAAAAGCTGCATGCCTCAAATCTATCGCTACAAAAACCAAACACAAAGCTCGGCTTAACGATGTTTTATTTTCACTCCAGTGCAAATTACAGCACTTAGACTGAAAATGCGTAGATTTCTGAGGCCAGCTCGGAACAAGAAAAGCAGGTAGCCCGTAATGACCGTTAAACCTGCTAATATCATGGACAAGGAAAACAAAGCATCGAAAGGATTAAAAGCGCCTAGCAAGGTCCAACTTCGCGCCGCAGGCAAAGGCAATACACTAAGCGCCCATGCAACACGCGCGCGGCATATAGGAGAGTACACATTTGAAATTATTTCAACGCCGGGTTAGGCAAACAACACCGAGTTTGGTGTCTACATACGCGGAAAAACACGGGCAACACAATGCCACATAGAGAGCGACGATGGAACCACCCACAAAAAAGTTAGTAAAGAAAAACAAAAATTCGCAGATAAACAGGCAAGAGCTCCCACCACGTCTACCAATAACAGCGCTGAGAATTCAAAACAAAGCGACAAGCTCCTTTATAAGCACAGGGAATTTCAGAAGGAGATCATCGAAGACTCAACAGTCGAACCAGGTAGTTCGTCTTTTGCCTTTCAGCAAACCCAGTTCCTCGATCTGCACCACCTCTGCGATCAGAAGTTCGAAGCTCTCACCCCAGCCACAGATCGCTCCTTAGGCTCGCATTTTTGCTTGCGGCCTAGAACATTCGATCCTCACAGCAGAGTCCCACACACGGACACCACAGTCCCTGCCGCTAGATTTTGGAGCCGCATCTCCTAGATCAGCGGTCGGCAACCCGCGGCCCGCGGGCCGCATGCGGCCCGCGGACCTCCGTCTTACGGCCCTCGACTGTTTTGTAAATTAAAGTCTTATATGCCTACCTAAAATTTAAATAATTGCGTAATGCGCGCGCAAAATTCAAGCGAGCGTGCATTTAATAAGAATGTAATATCACAGACACAGAGTGGGTGCGTTCAGCCGACATAGCGCTGAGGTAGCGATTGCGTTGAACGCTTCGTTGACCGGCAGCAGTCGCCATTTTTGGGAGCGAATTTATTTTCGCTCCATTTCCGCTTCATTTCCGCTTGACCACTTAGCAGAAGACCATGTTTGGGTTTACTTCTAATTATAACTTAGAAAGACGCGAATTTTTTAAAAGCATGGATTCTGAAACGATCCTGCTGCAGTTTAATGTTAAGAAATTAAAATGACCATTTTCTCAAAATCAGTAGTTCCTTGAAATTATTGAAACAAATAGCGTCTGAAATGTGATACAAAAGTAGTAATTAAAAAAATCCAGTCTAATTTTGACAAGAGTTAAATGCTCAAACTCAAAATTCTTCATGAGGCCCATCCAATCGAATGACACTCTCAAAAACTCTTTCTCTGAAATCAATGATCTTGTTAAATTTTATGGCAGCTTGCCATCTAATTTTGATGAATTGAAAAGGTTTGCTCAGCAATTAATTACAATGTTTGGCAGCTCTTACCTGTGCGAACAAGCTTTATCAATTCACAGTTACAGAAAAAATAAATATGCTTCTAGTCTTACAGATGAGCATTTGAGAGCCATTCTTCGAATTTCAACTACAAACATGAAAGCTAACATACAACAAATAGCCGCTAAAATACAGCCTCAAAAGTCACACTAAATTTTTATAAGTACAGTTATATGTAGGTAGATATACTTTGTACATAGTTCTAGTATTTTTATTATTTTTCCTAACTTTTTTGTCATTGTTCCTGCGTATCAATAAAATTTAAATACAATATTTTCGCATTTTTAATATCACCCCGATATACATAGTAAACCTATTATCAAAATTATGAATAAGTGCGGCCCGCCTTCACTTCATTTTGCCACTATGTGGCCCTTGCTTGTCAAAAGGTTGCCGACCGCTGTCCTAGATTATCGCCAGACCCAAATCGAACCCAACGTTCGTCCAAGCTCTCCATATTATGGGGTAAGCAGCCCCCACACAAACAATGGCCTGCGACTACAGCTGCCCCGCTGCGGATGCTTTGCGGACACACGGACCAATGAGCAAAAACATGTTTTTTTGGGTTCGGGGGACTCTAAAACGTGTAGATCTGTTGAAAACTCAATTTCGAATTTTTGCGGTAAATCCAATACTCGTAAGAAGAGGTAAAACTCGTCTGCAAAACTTAACAGTGTATTATTTACTGAATGGTTAGTTGTACGTAAAAAATCTGTATAATATTTTTTGTAGAGAATTTCCTAGCCTTCATTTCTTGTAATAACTAAAAAAAAAATCATACGACCCATAGAAAGCGAGATATTTGCGAAAAACTTATTTCTGTGACCTTTGACCTTGAATAACTCAAAACGTAAGCCCGATAGCGATGGAGACTTTTGAGACATTATTTGTAATGTCAAAATAAAGGTGTTTGCAAAATTTCAGCTTACTTGGATTTTTTCGGCATATGCTGCGTTTCGCCGTCTAATGTAATTGGGCTAATAACAACACCTATGAAGATAATAACTATTAACATATCTAGGAATGTTATGAGTATAATAACTGCCGCAGATATTGTTTTGAAACACAAGACATCTAAAGGTGCTGTTATGATTCATAACATCCGTGGTTTGTTCAATAGTTTATCGGTTGCAGTATGTTGGTTGCCAAGTACGGTAAAGGAATATTACCGTATAGATACAGTTGTTTCAGTAGGGTAATGGTTGCCATGTACGGTAAGGGACTATTACCGTACAGATACAGTTATGACTTAGTTACCAGCCTACTTTTGTAAATGTAAACAAAGGTTTAATATCCTGAAACCGATAAACATATTAAAAATATTTGCTTTCATTTACTAGCTAAAGTTTTAAGTACTCATTTAAAAAATCATAGCTGCTATACAGGGTGATTTATGACATGTGTGCCAAACGGTAACCGGTGATAGGGGAGGCCATTTTGAGTAAAAATTTTTATAAAAACATATGTCCGATATGCTTTTGTTACTGAGCTGTAGCGATTTTAAAATTTTCTTTAATCGACTATTATTATAGCAATTATCACGTTACCTATGAAACAAACTACGAGTAATAACAAAGGTAAATAAATATTTTGACAGATACCAGTGTTAGGTGTTTGTGTATTAGGTACAATGGAAGATTTTTTTATTTTATTATTTCTTAAATTAGGGGTCGTTTACTTGATGTAATTTGTGTCAAAATAATTAAAGTGAATTAAATTAGATTTATAAAGTTTTAATTTTGTTTTTCTTGTAATTCTATAAGTACCAGTAATTAAACCTTAATCTGAACTTTTTGCCACCGTGGTTTGGCCCATTAGACGACTTGTTTTAGTATTCATGCTAAATATAAGCCAAACCGACTGATAGAAAGGAAAATTTTAAAATCGCTACAGCTCAGTAACAAAAGCATATCGGACATATGTTTTTATAATTTTTTTTACTCAAAATGGCCTCCCCTATCACTGGTTACCGTTTGGCACACATGTCATAAATCACCCTGTATATATGTAAAAACACCCCATATTGGGGTAGTTACAAATTTTAGAGCAAGTAATCGTACAAGATGCCTCTAAGTATAAACTTATTAAATCTCTACAATCATTTAGTTTGTAGGTTTTGTTTATGTAATTTTTTAGGGTAGCATTGATTGTTATGCACAGAACTTGAGGAGATACGTTGATCTATCTTGATACAATGGCTTTAAGCTTTAAATTACTTAAGTAATGCACTATTGAAGTACGACAGATTCTTCTTGGAATATTGTTGTGGAAAACGAAACGATAATATACCTACTATGTAACTACCACACATTGAGAAACTTCGATTTTTAGATAGTATTGGTTGGACGAAACACAAAATTGGTGTTCCAAGGCATTCAAGAATTTACTGCTATTATTATTACGATTCTGCATCCTTTTCGGGAAGACATTGTACATGTATGATGAAATGTGACAACATCGCATATGCTTTGATTATCGCGTAGTCTTCTCGTTCCCGTTGTGCTCCGTCCAGCGTTGGGATTGCTATTACAATTGTAACAAATATATTACAATTGCATCAATCTTAGTACGCTATTACTACAATTGAAAAAAAACCAATAATCTATTACATTTTAGGTACTCTTTGAAGTTCATATTGTTCAAAAAGTTACGAATAATAAATTCAATGAAATATTTACATAAGCCGTCGACATTCATTAAAAGGCGCAATCTAAGATACCGATTGTTATGAAGTGTGTAGACATAATATACAAATATAAATTAAACATAACACCGGTGATTCTCCGAAATGCTATAAACTTGTGATTCGTGGTCGATGAACACTGCACATAGGCGCCTAAAATGCATAAGTTAAAATTTAAATAAAGGTTATAAGTAACAAAGTTATAGCTAAAAAGAGTTTTCAGATGTAGGTAAAGTGCCTCTTACAGCGACGTCTAGTCTATCAAACATTTTTTACTAGTACAGTACATAATAGTGCGCACGACTACCAACATTCAAATCGGGATCTTTACATTTGTGGAAATTAACATAAAGAGAAAAAATACAAAATTGAACTTCAAGGCCCTATAACTTATTACTGGAGAGACTTTGTACAGGTTTATTAGGTTTAATCGATTTATTATAACCAAAGGCCGGAAGTTCTGGATATAGCAATTCTATCTTGCTGATACTTAGGAACAGTCTGATTAGGTTTCTTTACGAATTATATCGCCAGGATTCTATATATGAAATTTTATATTGCAATTATTTGCAATTTTTGAGGTTACTCGAATATTTTGCAATTTTAAGTAAAATTAATTAAGAGTTTTCCTTTTATAAAGCAATTTTACTGCTCCACATGAATATTAAAATCTAAGAATAACTTTTTAAATTGTGAATTGTCTTAGCCGAACGTGATCCGCAATGAAACCCATGCTAATCTTATCATCATAATTACTTCCTAGAAACTATATGCCGTATGCATATAATTAGATATATGGCCGTATGCCGAATTGCTGATATGAATCAGATTCAGATGTGAACTTAAAATATATCGAGTTGACCAGCAGTAGCAATCTTGCACTGTGTGTTTACTACATAGTGATTGTTGTTAAAATGCCAAAAACACCTTCAACAGTTACTTCGAAAATGAATAACTGGATTTCAGCGTACAACAAAGATTCGGAATTATTTACAACAGATGGGAATAGTATATTGTATGTTAAGGCTATTTTTCACTCATTCCTGAAATCGTTTCTCGCTGCGAAAATGCAGTGGCAATAAGCAACCCATCATATGTCTTAAGAGTCCAAGAGAAAGTCACTAATGAGAGGTTGACAGCGGGGGGTAAAGAGATTAAGATAAGCGGCAATAAAATCAACCATACTCTGGAATAGCAAGTTCTGGAGGTACTCAGAGATTTTTGATACCACGTCAGAGAAAATTAACATAAAACAAGTAGCAGCAAAACATTTATTTTTCCACATGGTTAAATAATTTTTTTACAATTCCTAACTGTACCTTTACGGATATAGGTCTTTTTTTACAAATTTTTACAATAATCACAGTAAAAACATTATTTTATTATTATAATAGGTACCGTAAAATAATAATTATCATAACATACCTAAATAAAAATCATTTTAACAGCATTGTATAGAAACTAAAATAAAATAACATAATATATAATAGGCACAAAACCTTATTCTATAGTAAGATACAAATACAAAAATTACAACAATTAAAAATTAATTTGGTAGCTAAAATTACTACTTTACCCTGATAGGATAAGTTAGTTTCCTATCCATCTATTGGCTATTTCCATTGATTAAAATTGTTTCATACATACAGGGTGTTTTTAATAGTTATACATATATTTTCAGAGAATGTAGTTCTCATTAAAGAATAGCTTCGGAGAAAAAGTAGTTTAATGTTTTAAGAAAAGTTTGAGAGCCACTCAAATTATTCAAAAATAATAATATAATACTATACATAATAACAATTAATTAATTACTAATATAAGAAAAACACAAAACGTGATAAAATAAATCTTTTTTATATTATCTAATTATTTAAATCGGAAAATGTTATATCTCTAATTGACAAATTGCGTTTAGTTCTTGAATCCAGAAATTCTGGCAAAAATATGGAAAAATAAAATTTTGTTAATTTGTCAATCATATTATTATTCCAACAGTTTTTACTTCTTCTTATAAGTTCGCAGTTATAATCTTTTTGGGTATATATGAAAAAATAACAATATTCTCGATTGGTGACTTCAAGTTGACCTTGTATTTGATACATATAGTCATGATTCGATTTTAATTTAATTTTGTTATCACTGTCAATAAAACAGTAACTTACTACTTTAGATCGGACAGCTTCTCTTACACTCATATCTTTAGCAGAAAACGGGCATTTACTTTCAATGATCGCATCGTGATCAATTAAGCCGTCTGGAGAGGCACCAATGAAATGAACATTCTTATGGATGAAAAGACCGCATGGAGCAACATTCAGACAAAATTCTTGCTCAAACAATTCTTTTGCGTGGATTTCATTTACACTTCCATATTTTAAAGATTTAGCCTTGCTTTCAAATGGTAATGAATATAATAAAGATTTTACAATATTTATGGTAGATGTTGTCTCTCTCATTTTGCAAATCCTTCCAAAGTTGCTCGCCGTTAATCTACAATATTTTTCATCAAACCATTTAGGGTTCAAACTTTGACCCCGAGTGTTTATTTCTATACTAATTTTATCTACGCTGCCGATTTTTTCCATAAATTTTTCAACCAACATTGAAAATTCTTGTGGGGTTTTGTCAGGGAACTTATATTCTTAGTTTAACCCATAATCTTCGTCGCCTTCTAAAGATTTGTAAGATTTACGTCCTCTTTTTTTACTAACAATTTGTTTGGGCAAAGAGCAATAAATATTAGTAAAAACCCCAATATTTCCGTTGCACATTTTTTTTTGCACTTCGTAAAAAAAAGAATGTTTGGTATTGAAGTTGGATACTGCCGCTAAACATCTTGTTTTATAGGAACCACGCTTTGAAAAATGGATTCTTTTACCTCCAACAAGTTTGTTCACAATACTATTGAAACATTCAGCATAGTTTGTATCGACGTCGTGCAACAAACTGGAGGCATGGTTTGCCACCCTGTTTATATAACCCAAAAAATCTTCAAAAATGCAACTTTTGGCAAATGAATTATATAAATTCTCTTCATTCGCTTTTTGACCTTTACAAAAATGTTTGCTCGTATTATCTGCCGTTTTGCAGTTATCGTGGTATCCCATTATATGCTTTGGACCGTTCAAAATATCTTCTTTCAAGTATTGAATTTTTAAATAAATTGGTATGTTTTGGTTTTTTCTATACTTAACTGCACTTACTATGGCGGTTCGAAAACGCAGAATATTATTACGCAAAAAAATCTTATCTTTCCTTCAATTTTGGACCTCTCCGACAACTCGCGTAGTTTGTTACAGTAATTGCGCAAAATGTGATTTCGGCACTCTATTTTTTCTATGGGGAATGCTGGTCCATATGGTTTACATTCTTTAATTGTCTTTGAAACACTACTGTCTCCGTCTCCTATTATTTTATTGAATTTTAGTCCGTGCAATTTTACAGATTTTTTGAAACCATCTACAATAATTTGTGATTCCATAGAGGTCGACGTTCCATTCCAATTTTTAAAGCAAAGATGAGTTGGAACGGGATTGGAACCTCTATGCTTTTCACAAAAATAACAATATTTTTTTTACATCCGCGTACAAAATTTTTTTTGTTCTTGCCCCAATGATGCATGCGACCCCTGATGAAGCGTTGTAATTTGATTTGTAAGAGCGTTTGCTCCAAGCGCCATCAACAATTACTGGTATCATGGGAGTACCATCCACATCAACCTCACCCAATTCACAAGCAAGGGCAGCTTCTTCTTTTCCAGCGCCATTTGTTGCAAAGCATTTTCTTCCACAACTTTCCGAACTATATCTTCTTTTGTCGAATAGGTGTTGAAAGACATACTCGGGATGTCCAGTGCCGAACAAAATTCTTTCAGTTGCGAGTAACCTATTTCAACAGCAATTGTTCCACAAATTACAGCCTGGTTCACCTCAACAGTTCCTGAGCCGTCTGTTGAGAAAGTGCCTTTAAAACCACACACACGACACTTGGTTGCAAACACACTTTTTAACCCGTATCTTTTTTCCGACACTATGTCTATGTGGAAAAAACTACAGTCAAACCCTGCATGTTTCAAACTTTTTAGAGTGCCAAATAAATGTCCTATGTCCCCACAATTCTTCGGCCACAGATGTTCTTGAGCTTTTCAACGGAATCGCTTCCTCTCTCTATATTTAATTCTGGATAAGTCTCCTCTCCTCCAGGCAAGTCTGGAAAAATATTCTCCGCTACATCTTCTGTGAGATGAGGTTCTTCTCGCAACTGGTTTGACCTAGGTAAGAAATTAATTCTAATTAAATTAAGCTAAGAAAACTAAGCTACGAACAAGAATTTTTTAATATGGAATTTTGTTTTGTTTCTGTAAAATAGCTACGAGATACCTCATTATTTACCAACTTGAAAGTAAATGAGCCAAAGCATATTGGTATGGAAAAGTGAGCTATTTCCAAACTCAGTAGAAAAAAACCTCAGAATAAAACTTCTTTTTTAATCAAAAAAAATCCTAATTAAATGGGGTACATTTTATTTGTTACTCTGTACTCTGTGTCTATGAAACTTAAAAAAAGCTATCTATTTTTTTTTAGTGATTTATGAATATATCTTATTTTATTAGATACTTACTTCTTTTGAAGATTATTCTTCCGTTTTTTTATACTTCGGCGACGACTACCACAGGTCAAATGTTTTTTGCTACGTAGGCCCATTGAAAAAGTCGAAAAAGCAATGTCGAGGCAACACAAAACACAATAAAGGACACTAATACACACCACAAAATTATTTGGGTAATTGTAGAAACAGTCACCAATTATAGGTGCAAGTGAAGATATTTCTAACCCCCCACTTCCCCACTTTAAAACTCACCTAATGAGAAGACCTACTTACGTAGATATAGATACATATATCATTTTAAAAAAAATTATTTACCAACTATAATTTTTAGTCACTATTTTATGTTTTTTAAATGATGTTTTACATATTAGCATACATACATTGGTTTACATACGCGGCCAACGTGTAAATAGGGAAATAAAAATAACACTAGACAAGTGAAAATCTCTGACCAATAAAATGTCAGAAAATCAAGTTCATTCGATGTTAAAAAGTTAATCGCAATTAAATATTTAGGTTAACGTTTTGTAAACGGCTACTTAGTTTTTTAATGAAAACAGTGTTGGAAGGTGAGTAAATTTGTTCACAGGATAGTCAGATTAAATATAAACCTATCAAAGAATCTATATTACACAACAAATTTTGAAATACGACATTTCGCGGAATGATTAGCGACTAAGAATAGTTCTGTACAGATAAATCTAGAATTTGTTGTTGCTTTAACACTTTGTCGCTAAAAAAAGTCAACTAGTTGCTGTCTATCAATACAATTTGTTTTAGATAATCATTTTTATTGTTTCTTTTAAACCTTTTACCTGGTCATAAAACCAAAACAAAAAAAATTGATCATGGAAAGTTGAAAAACCACTTCTCCAGTACGTTACATATACCTCTTCTGAGAATGAATTATGTAAAATACAATCAAAAGAAGTCTATTCACAATCAATATTGACCAATTTAGGGAGATATATTGACAATAGTTAGTGCTATTGACAATATTTAGTAACAATAACATCTGTTAATAGTTTCTGAGTAATGGTAATGTTAATGCTATAATTAAAATATTGGGATGTCCACAATTGATACACCCCACAATTAATGATTTACAAGGTATCTACATCTTGCAATACGAATATATATTAAAATTAATTTTTCTACTCATGACATTGAAATCAGTCATTTTGACATGGATTCCGGTGGTTGAAATCAGATTTCAACCACTAGAGATTGAAATGCTCGGACTACCGGGATTTCAAACTGTTTGACATTCAATTGGTGACGAGGGAAATGTCACTTTATGTTTACTTTTTTCTAAAATGCATTCATTTGTTAAATAGAGTGAAAATTCGTAGAAAAAATAGTATATGCAACTCGTGGCTGATAAAATTTCAACCACTTGTCCCATAATATACTATAATATTAATGTCCGGCTACTTTTATTTGATCAACTCCTGTCAAATTTTCAAGAATTTGGATGATCAACTAAATTTGATCAACTTAAATCGAATCGTAAATGCGAGATAAAAACGGTTTAGAAACCTAAACTGTTGAAATTTACCATTCATTCGGATAAATTATGAATTGTCTAAATAGGACTAAAATATTTTTTTGTAAAATCGTACTAAAATATGGTCATTTATGCATTAATTTGCGGGCGTAAATAGTGCCGTTTGCGCCCTAAGGCCTAAAAATAATTTGCGGGCGTAAATAATGCCTTTTGCGCCCTAAGGCCTAAAAAACCAGCATCACATTGGCAACCAACAACAATTTGATTTTTGAGAACGAATCGTGCCATTTATTTTTCAAAGCTTTATGGTGGATTTTACAAAAAATCTTGTTTGCATCTCGGGCGTGAACGGCGATTTTGGCCCTTTGGCGTTTTATAATCCTTCGGCCCTTCGGGCCTCTGGCTTATAATTCCGCCGCGGGCCAAAATCGCCTCCTTCACGCCCTTAATACAAAAATAGCTATTTAAGTTGAGAATTGTAGGTATCATCATTAGAGCGTCCCTAATATGCAACTTTCTAATCCAGGTCGTTCAAATTCCTTTCCTGTCTTGGCAGCTACCTGCGGTGACGCATCTTCATAAATAGAATTATTATGCCAAAGCCTAATGCTAAGCCGATAATAATTCTTTGCTGTTAATGGTTGCTGTATAATAAGTTGTATACCTGACAAAAATTATGATAGTTTTTATTTTCTTTCGGTTAGAATAAACAAAGAAAGATAATACTTGTAGAAAAAGTAGTCACAAGGCGCACACTGTAGTTTCAACTCCTCTATTTGTTGGCCCCAAATTTGTTCGAAAATAATGTATATCAAACGAGAAAAAGGGATGCAAAGTTTTTCACGTTTTGCTGTTTTTTACAAAAAATATACAATTTAAAAATAAACTGGCTTCAAGGTGCACTAGAAATAAAAATTTTGAGTTATTTGATGTGTCGCTCTTCGCTTCAAAAGTAAACTTGAAGCTACAAGAACGTTTTAAACAATCAGTCTTTTAAGTGCTTGAAGCCCACTACTATAGAATAGCCTTAAGAGCTGAAAGTGCGTTCTTGCCGCTTGCGCATGAATATTGCTGGTTGAGACGAAGTCGAAACCAGCAATCATGCAAAAGCGGCAAGCGCACTTTTAGCTCGAAACATACATACTATTTTTTCGACGACTGAGCATATTATTAAAGGAAAATATCAAATTTCATTTTATCGCAAAAATTAATTGACAATCAAGTTAACATTACTCGCGCAGTCTATGGGCCGGTTGCAGAAAGCAATGTTAAGTCTGGTGTTAGCTAACGCGACGTCAAAGTGAACAAAAACGATTCAAATCTCAAAGTTTATGGTAACTAATATATTAGTAAACAAAATTTGATGCGATTTTGTTCACTTTGACGCGACGTTAGCTAACACCAGACTTAACATTGCTTTCTGCAACCGGCCCTATGACATGTGACGCGATTATTTCCACAAATGCCGGGCGTTGTCAAGGAAACATTCGGACGTGGCTACCTATTTTGTTCACGGCGGAAACCCAAAACGCTCGGCGAGCGGCAAAATGATGAAAACGCACGCTCAGCGGCAAATGTCAACTTTCTGTTGTCAAATGACAGTGAGAAAAATCTACTTTCGATGTCAGTCGTCGAAAAAAAAATTTATTGCAACGCGTGCCTAAAATCAGTTGGAAGTGGGAAGAAGTACTTGCTAGATGCTCATGCCAAGATAGGTAAATACATGTATTAATTTGATTTTTAATTCTGTTAATGAAGTGCACCGTCGAATAAGAGGTTGAGAATTTTTTCCTTTTTGAAAGCCACAAACGTGCTGCGTAAATCAAACAATAGTAGTTTGTACAACGAGAGTGGATATGATGTCCATATCGCACGAGGATAAAGTTTGAGCACGACGCCGTAGGCGGAGTGCTCAATTATCCGAGGGCGATATGGACATTCCACTCGAGTTGTACAGTGTATTTTTTCTACGACCTATCAATGGAAAAGAATAGAAAATTAAAAGAAATTTATTCAACGCTAATTAATAAGATATCTTACAACAAATCACGTTTGCCACAAACAGGGCACAGCAGGACGTGCCCATTGCAAAACAAACAATTAATGAAAGTTGCCTAGGTAATCACGACTAACGTGGTTTGTGATTGGTGTATTTCATATCCACCCTTGTGTGGATATGAAATCATATACGTTCAGTTAACTACAATTGCCTACATATCCATTCTGTAGATTGTGAAGAAAACAGAATATATACATGCGGGAGTAGAAAAAAACTTAAGCAAACTCTACTTGCAAAACTCTTCTTCGGCAAGTTCTGAGAAAAAAATCTTAGTTCTATCTTTGTATATTAATCACAAGTAGGTCAACCAATGGTACAGCGACATGCTTCCGCCTACCGTAAAAATTATTTACTAAAAAAAGGTACGAGACTCGGCTAATTTGAACGGGAACGTTGCGAAATATTTAGCCCTTCCGCTTCAACAGAACGGTGAGTCACAACCACGATCCCAATAGTCTGGAGTAGAGGTGGGCAAATTCTTAAAATGTGCGGCCCGGCCCGGCCCGGCCCGATTCACATTGACTTCAAGCCCGGCCTGGTACGACATTGATTATAAAAGCCAGGCCCGAAAAAGCCCGAAGTATATAAAGCCAGGCCAGGCCCGATCGGGCTAGTTAGCCTGAAGTCAGAAAGCCCTTGGCTCGCGGGCCAGATTGGCCCGAAAGGCCCGAAACAAGGTAGATCATTCAGTTCGACGTTAAAAATACATATTTTTTATTTTATCAACATAAAAAAGAAATTAAAGTTCAATACAGCATTTTATTAATGATTTTATGCAGTAGACAGGTAGACAGTATCCAAAGCATTATGAAGCAGTAAACTACTAAACCATAAATTTAGTTATGCTAGGAAAACTTTCACGAATCAGGTAATAATATCCAGTTTTAATTCACAGAAGTTATAGAAGGGTATTGCACTGCCTTGGGCCCTTGGGTTGGGGTATTATATGGACCATTGGAGCATATTACATATTACATTTTAGTACCCGGTCTTATTTTGCTAGGCAGGCCCGGTCCGATTGGTCAGAACCAGGCCCGGTCCGGTGATTGAATGCTTGGGCCACCCGGCCCGGCCCGACCCGGCCTGGCCCGGTTAACCAAAGTTTGGATCGGCCCGGCCCGGCCAGACTGACTCAAGCAAAGTCAGGCCCGGTCCGGCCCGAACCTGGCCGGGCCGGGCCGGGCCTCGGACTTCTGGCCTAAATGCCCACCTCTAGTCTGGAGATTAGTTATTGTTTTGTGGTCTGGAGTACGACCTACGGGGCGCGGTGTAATATTTACGGTTACTCAGCAGGTTCACGTTGACACTTTATAAGTGACGATTATTGACGCATGGGTATTGTATTACAGCACATTAAAAGATCGGCATTTTTAAATTTGGTTTATTTTGAGATGATCCAAAGATATGAATAGAAAATATACGTTTTTCACTAAACAGACCATTTTATAAAAAATCTGGTGTGATACACTCACACAACTTCCTTTTACAGTGATCTTATAATTACTCAAAAACTTTATTTTTAATTTTTAAGCATTTGTCAAAAATTACAAATTCTACAAAAACGGTACAAAATAGAGCGTTAGTTCAAGAGACAAATATACATCAGAATTCAAAAATGTAATAATATACCGGGTGTTCTCTATAGGAGTTAATAAAAAAACAAAAGAAACCCACTTTAGAAGTATTCAACTGGAAAATCATTTATCTCACGTCAATGCACATTAAAAATGTAATAAGAATGTAAAGTTTGAAAAAAATCGTTAGAGCCGTTTTTGAAAAAATCGAAAAAAACTGAAAAATCACAAGAATAAACACCTACTTCCGGTTATGCGATTTTCTTCAAAAGCTTGCTGTCGCATCTACATAGTACACAAAACTTATATATGAAGTTTCAACGCCATACCTCTTTTCGTTTTTGAGATATTCTGTTCACAGACAGACAGACACACAGACAGACCAATGAAAAAAAATATGTTTTTTGGAATCAGGGGACTCTAAAACGTGAAGATCTGTTGAAAACTCAATTTCGAATTTTTGGGGTGAATCCAATACTTCCTTTATCGTAAAAGGAAGTAAAAATTAAATAATAATTATCGCAACAACCTCACAAATTCTCAGTTTCGATTAGTATTTTACATACCTATTTTATAATAATCATCGATCCAAGATTAGGGGTACATTAGTAGGTCAATTAATAATAATTCACTCTTATTTAATTACTCATGAACAACTGCATTTTAATTTGTGATCCGTCATGTTTTACACATAGTGTGATTTTGTCAGAAATAGAATAGAATAGAATTTTTCGTTCACAGTAAGAAGAAACACATAATTGGAAGATTTAATAAGAAAGGCCCTATTTCTATCCTGACATTTATTAAACCTTTTTAATTTTTTTATCTTCATCAGTGTTGTTATAGACTCTTAACCAAATTAATTTTAGTATCGTTAAGAGCTTTATTACCGCACTGAGTGCGGTAATGGATATTACCGCACTCAGCGCGGTAATGGATAGATATTACCGCACTCAGTGCGGTAATGAATATTACCGCACTCTGTTTTTATAAAGAAATACGTTGAACCAGACTTTATTGATGAAGATAAAATATTGAACAATACACGTTTTGCTTATGGCAGTTAACGAGACTCGTTTGATTGCCGCAAAACTCGGCTCACCGCCTCGTTTTTGGCAATCAAACTCGTGTCGTTAAGATGCTCATAATCAAACTTGTATCGTTAATATCTATTATCTTACAGTCAGGACCGCGCCAGCATCAATGGCCGCCTGTGTGCAGAGCCAAATTTGCCGCCCCAAAATTTACATTTTTGTTGTAAAATATAAATTTTATGTAGTACATACCTAGTTTAACTGTAACAAATCAAATTAATTTAAGTGAAAAACAGAAATTTTAAAAAAGTTTTATTAACAATAAAATTTACAAAAAAATAGTGGAATAACATTAATAAAAAAACAACAAAACTTTAGAAAACTATAAAAAAGCAACTTTCCTAGCTTTTTTCTCCGCAAATTCTTTAATTACTAATTCTAAATCGATGGAATCCATCGTGTCGCTTTCTATTGCTATTATAGACAGATTATTTAATCTGTTTTGTGACATTGTGGATCGCATATAATTTTTAATAATTTTTAGTTTGGAGAAAGATCTGTCACCAGACGCAACTGAAACTGGTAACGTGAGTAATATTCTAAGAGCTATTGACATATTTGGAAATGATGCTATGAGCTGATTTTCAAAAATATATTCAAGAATGGACTGGGGCTCTAACTGATGCTTTTCAGCTGAAGTAGGTTTAAGATGTAATTTTAAAGATTTTATTTCTTCAAATAATTCTATTCCATCTACATCTGATTCCTTTCTAGAATCATCAGTTAGATGAAGATGTAAATCTTTACAACATTGTAATAGCTCGTTTTCCGTTAAATCAAACATATTATAGAGAAATCCAAACATAGTATCATATCTTGTTATTCCCTTAAATCTGTCTCTTAAAGACGATAAAGTTTGATCTTATATTAAAATAAACGTTAACTTTATAATAATTTTTTGGATCAATAATTGGTTCATCATTGTGTTCATAATCAAATTGTCTGGGTTTTCTTCGTGGTCTGACAGACTGAACAGCAGGGAAATTAGGTTCAATACCGAGTTCATCCGCAAGTGTATTAGCGTCAGTAAGAACATTATTGAATTCTTCATCTGATCGAAGAGCTAAGAAAAAATCTAACAAATTTTTAAAATGCTCTAAGCAAGTTTTTATATTTATTGTAGGATTTTGCATCATCGTGCTCAAAACATTAATTTTGATTAAAATATTGTACCAAATAATTGTTGAGCACAAAAATTTATAACTCTCAATTTTTAATGCCAAAGATTTGGCTTGATGTGAAGCACTGTGGTCTTGTACGGATAAACGATCTTCAATTACTTCTACCAGTGCATCATATATTTGCCCAATTTGGTAACGCAGGGGCTTCACAGCGGCTATTCTACTAGACCACCGTGTATCACTAAGTCGTTTTAAATTTATATTTGTTGTGTGTTTTTTCAGAATTGACCATCTTTTTACCGACGCAGAAAAAAAAACAAATAATTCTTGAACTATATCAAAATAACCAGAAGTCTGAAAAGAAACTTTAGCAACATCGTTCACTACTAAATTTAATGTATGGGCTGTGCACGGCAGAAGAAATGCTCGCGGATTTATTTCTAAAATTTGTTTTTGCAAACCGTTATGTTTGCCGCGTATATTTGCCCCATTATCGTACCCTTGGCCACGCATGTCGTAAATATTTAAATTCAACTTTGAAAGTAAATTCATTAAAAATTCACTTAAACCCACTCCAGTTGAATCATTAATAGGACAAAAGTCTATAAAATGCTCGCGTATTTCAATTTTTTTGAGGACTCATTCAACATTGTAAATCTAAAAATTATAGTCATTTGTTCGATATGACTAATATCCGGTGTACAGTCAAGAATGATAGAATAGTATTTACATTTTCTAATTAAATCCAAAATATTATTTCTAATTTTGTTACCAATGACATCTATTATTTCATTCTGAATTTTGTCCCCTAAATAATTTACCATTAGTGTTTCATCTTTTTGTGACTTTTGAGTCCGAAGCACATGTTCTGACATAACAGAATCAAATTTTGAGATCATCTCAACAGCTTTTAAAAAATTACCGTTATTGCTTTCAAATAATTTATTAGATTGCCCGCGTAAAGCAAGACACTGTCGTGACAAATATTGTATTTTTAAAATTATTCTCTCAATCACAGCATGCCAGTGCTTTGCTTCTGCATTCAACAAACGTAGTTGCGTCTGGTTTACAGTTTGTTCTTTTGATAACAATTTTATAAGTTCTAACTGATTTTTAACAATTGCATTGTGAGTATCACTTTTTTCGTGCCTTGAAATCAATAGTGACAAATGCTGCCAGTCAGAAACACCTTCCTTTTGCGAAAAATTGTTTTTAATTCTGCCAAATATTGTACAACAAAAGCAATAAACTGCATTATTTTTTATTGAATAAACTAACCACGCTCTATTAGTTTCTTCTCCATTTGGAAGAGAACGGTAGAAATATTTTTTCGAAAACCTTCGACCATTTACATTAGTTAGGAAATTAAATTGCGTTACCTGAACAGGCCCTCTTTCTACTAAAATTTTTGTTAATGTTGTTGCTATTATCTCAGGCCACTCTCCAGGATCATCTGAGGTTGCTGTGTCCTGCTGCGACTGCTGTGAATCTGATGAGCAGCCAAATTTCTTTAGTTCAGAAAGCCTTGATGAGGATGACGTGCTGGCTTCTTCGGCGTCACCAACTTCTCTTCTCTCTGGTTTTGTAGACTCCGAGTCAGATGAAGTCACCTCTTCCCCAGATTCGGAATCTTCTCTCATAATTTCCATTTCGACTTCTTGGACGCACGGCTCATTAAGTGGCCCGGAAAGAGAACTAGAGCTTGATTCTAATGCTTCCGCTGACACATTTTCTGGCTTCAAATATTTTTCTAAAGTATTGGCCAGTTTTTTCTTTTCTTCTTTTTTTTTTGTAGACTTTGTTTTCGATACTGAAAACCCGACAGCCTTTTGTTTTTCTGTTCTAGAAAAATTATAACAATTTTATTACTTAATACAATTTAAGAATATGTAGGTAACTATCTGTGAATTGATTGATATATGATTGATATGTATGTAGGTACTTACCATATTTATAACTTTTCTTCAACTTTCTTCAAAACACAATCACTAACAAAATTAATTTTCTCTGCAGCCAATTCAAAAATTAAATGACCAAATAATTATCATTGCACCCATATTACCGCAGCATTAAAGTAAACATCATATAATATTATATTTCTTAAAATCAGCTTTAAACAATTAGGTACTTACCGACAAAAGAGATCGCCGACACCCCGATCAAAAATAATATAAATACCTACTTCATAAATACGATATGTTTCACAGTCAATAAAAGCCGCCAGCCGCCAGTTTTATGAAAAGTCACGTTTTGTGG
The DNA here is from genome assembly GCA_940337035.1 of Agriotes lineatus. Taxonomy (NCBI): domain Eukaryota; kingdom Metazoa; phylum Arthropoda; class Insecta; order Coleoptera; family Elateridae; genus Agriotes; species Agriotes lineatus. The sequence continues at coordinate 71,634 of CALNHX010003825.1, read as the reverse complement.
CTTCTGATAAATATCCGGCTTTTTTGTAATCATTGCATAAAGATGCATGGAAAGCGTTCCTTCAAGTTGGCTTCGTTTAACAATTAGCCGCCACGGAATAAAAACTAACTTCGAGAATTTACATAAACAATAATCCATGTAACCATATTATCAGGTGTTCATTTACACAATAAGCATTTTTTATACCTATATAGGTACATATTTGTGAACTTTGTAAAGTAAAAAAAAATTACATTTTTTATTTTTTTTTTGTAATTTGTATATAATTTTTAAACCTTTCTGGCCGCCCCTGAATTTGGCCGCCCGTGTGCGGTGCACACATTGCACACTGGCTTGGCGCGGCCCTGCTTACAGTAGCGCCTATTACCATACATTATACAACTGTTTTCAGTGACTAAAATAAAGTTTTATTCAAAAGTGAGTTTTATTATTTATACTACCGCATTGTTGGTAGCACTGTCAAGCTATGTCAAGTTCGTAATTTTCAGGTTAAGTTTTGCGTCAGTCTGTGTCAAATAACAAACAAAACCTAACCTACGAACCTCGAATTTGACATATTTCCTATTATGGACGATAATTCAATGAAAAAACACTGTACAGATTTATCCTTAAAATTACAAGACACTGTCAGAAAAGAGGCTGATGTAAACGCCGTAGAATTAAGTGATGAATTAAAAAATTTAAAATTACATTTCCAATCTGTTGAAACACCATCTAAAATTCTCAACTACATTGTTACAAATAATTTACTTGCGACTTTCCCAAATACAGCAATTGCCTTAAGACTTCTACTGACTTTACCTGTCTCAGTTGCGTCAGCAGAAAGGTCTTTTTCAAAATTAAAAATAATTAAAAACTTTTTACGCTCGGTCATGAAGCAAGAAAGATTGTCAGATCTTTCTATTATATCTATAGAGGGAGACTTGGCAGAAGCTATTGATGTCAAGAACCTTGTGACCACTTTTGCGTCTGTCAAAGCTAGAAAAGCTAAATTCTAAGATATTAAACTTTGTATTTGTTTTGTTTTTTTTTTGTATTTGTACAATTTTATTTTATAGGGGTATTTCTTTTTATTTTATTTTATAAAATTGTTATTAATAATTTTTTTTAACGTAAATAAATTTTTTTATTGCTTTGAGGGGGGGGCGGCTATTTTATTTTTCACGCAGGCGGCCAAGAAGCTAGGAACGGCCCTGGTCACAAACATTACAGAAACAACACATATGATCTCGTTTTAGACTTAAATATGTTATCTTTGTAGTGGTTTATACACTGGGTGTAGAAATGCTTTACGCCCCATAGGGATTTCAATGGTAATTTCTTCATATGAAAATATTTGCTTCCCTAATTATTTTAGAGCAAACTTGTATGGAAGTTTTTTGTAGAGAAAAAAATCTGTGTCCATTTATGCCAGCATTTGTCATTTTACATTTCGGAAAACCGAAAATTTAAAGAAATAAAATGCCATTTTTAGACAAATCAGTGGTGCCTTGAAATTACTAAATCATCGCAAAGCATCAACAAATTAGTTTGTTGTTTATTTGCCTGCATCTGTCAAATGTAACGGCAACCAAATAAACAGCACTACGCAAACTGCACCGAACGATTCCAAAACATACGTGACTAAACAGACGAGTCGAATGGCAAAAACTGATATCAGCTGTCAAAATATTGACAAGAGCACTGACCGAATATCGCGCAGTGTCGGGTTGTCGGGTATGTTCGTCATATCGCTAGTCCTATTTCTTTCCCGCTTCACCCCCTTAGCAACGAAACAAACCATGGACTTTTAAAGATCCATCGCCATCTGTCCGTCTTGGTCCAACACTACTGGAAATAGCGCGACGTTGGACTACTTGTGATTAATATACAAAGGTTCTATCAAGATTTGTGTAAGACACTTATAGTATCTAATGTTCCGCTTCATAAAGCGAATAATCAACATTTACAGGCTTTCTTCGAAAAATATTTGGGATGACATTTTCCGGATGAAAGCACATTGCGAAAACTGTATCTTCCAAAATTATATGAAAATAAAATGCAAAAAATAAAAAATCACATTGGAAACAATTACGTATACTTGACTGCGGATGAGACCACGGATGTCTGAGGTTTTTACATCGCAAATTTGTTAGTTGGAGCAATGGAGAAGGATAATGCAAAACTACGCTATTTGGTAGTCTGCAAACATTTACCAGCTACAAATTATGAAACAATATGTCAGTTTATAAATGAGAATCTAAACATTTTACTGCAATTTTTATTATTTTATTTGCAAATTTTAGGGTTTTATTAGGCCATTTATGGCGCCACATTTATTTTTTTTGTTGCCATAACTTCCGGTCTTTGATTATAACCTGAGGAATCTATGACTAATCGGTGGCGAGGCAGCTCTGGCACACCCTGTACATATATATTTAAATTTCCCGCCTATATAATCTATTACATTCTATTACAATCACGCACCAAGTTTTAGTACAATCTACCAACACTAAAATCCCAACACTGGCTCCGTCTTCAGTCTTCACTAATCACTGTTGCGGTTGCCTGACAGAAGCACGTGTGGTGTTCTTTGTTCGTTTTACCAGCAATTGTAAATTAGACATCTTCAATTCGAACTTTACACAGGTATGTAATTGTTCATAATAATTGTAGTTAACTTGTATCCTCCGGAATATAGTTGCTTGTTGCTTTCATATCGTTTCAATTGATGCTGACACGCATCGAAGGGTGTGGCAAATGTTTTGTACTTCGGTAAAGAACCTATCTAGTATGTAACGTTGACCTTTAATATGCTATTTTTTTGTGCTTCTAGCTCCAAAATTCCCACCGTTGAAGTTGTATTCTTTTGTAAGCTAGACACTTTCTTTTGACTTCGTCGTCATTGCAATTTGAAGCGCATCCTAAAGGCTGGTTTATACAGCTGTCTTAGTCCTAACATTAGTATTAGTATTAGTCCTAGCAAAGATGAATCATCCAGTTGCCACTGAGGCGTTTATACAGTCTTAACTTAGTATTAGTCCCAACTGTTCCTAAGGCCTGACCTTGAAAGTTCCCCAACTTTTAACTTAGTCCTAAGAATTTCTTAAGACAGAATTAAATTTGACAGGCGCGCATGCGATAGTAGCCGATGAGGCGGCAAAATTTGAATGGTTCAATACCTAAAATATTTTTGAAGAACAACAATAATTATTAAAAGTGCATCATTGTGAGCTATAATCTGCAAAAGTAATTAGAGAAGTACTGAGACATCTGGATTATTATAACAAAGGCAAGCTTAACATTCTTCCTTGAATGCAATAATGCTAGGCACATTATATAATTGGAAAGTTTATGATTCATTCGAAATGGCACACAAATACACTTATTTGCTGATAACGGGCGGGGCGTAGCAAACTGTCCTGTGTCTCGGTTCCTATTAATGGGTCTCACTTTATACTGGCTAACATGACGATTTCTTTGTTTTATTTTTTAAAAATAAAACGCTGCAGCAGCAGCTAGCATTCCATACATTGTAAGTAAAAGTTTCAGTCTTTTCAAAGGCGAAATTTTACCCATTTTAAAAGATTTTACAATACAGAAACAACTACAACAGGAAACGGAATACGTAACGGATTTTCTGTATTTAAGGTTAAACGAATTTATAAAAGGCGCGATTTTACACACGCGCTTGCGCATGCGCCAACGTAAATTTCTTAACCCAAAATATGTCTGTATAAACCATACATATATGTAATACTTACTATATTGCTAGCGGCTATGAGTGGGAAACTCACGAAGGAAGTGAGACAGATAACCAACTCTTCAATGTATAATGGTGAGCTGTGCGCAAGCGCGGCGGCGTCGTCCGCCCAATGGGGAAGTGGTCAAGTTTAAAATTCGCTTCTAAAGGCGGAGTTCGAATTCTCAGGCATGCGCACGAGAAGCGTTATACTCTAAGTGAGACCAGATCGGCGCCGTAATTTTTTCGGACGTTTCCAGGCCCTACTAGCAATATATGTGTATTATATATATGGTATAAACACCTATTTTTCTTCTTAGACTAAGGCTAAGTTAGGGCTAATACTAATACTAAGACTAGGGCTAAGAAAGCTGTATAAACCAGCCTTAAGACATTGGGAAAGAACTGGAAAACTTTTGAGCAAATTTGAATTTTAGAAACGCAATTAATACCCTTGAAACAGTAGAATTTGTAGTTGAAACGTTGTTTATTTAATCGCTTAATTTACTATTTTCGACATGATATTGATTTTTCTAGCATTACATGGGTCCATTGAAATAAATCGGATCAGCTGTGGCACTAAATTTTAAAAAAAATAGTTATTTATTATACAAGACGATAAAGTTAAATTGTATCCACGAGTGAATCGTTAGACGTCGAGACAACAGTCGAGACGTTAATGATTCAAGAGTGGATAATAATAACTTTATCGTCATGTATAATACAAACTTTTATTCAATTTTTATAATTTCATTAATCAATAAATATCTAAAAATACATAAATTTTGTATTGACACTCGTGAGAAGTCAAAGCCTATGTCAAATTCGAGGTTAGTAGGTTAGGTTTTGTTTGATATTTGACACAGACTGACGCAAAACTTAATCTGCAAATCTCGAATTTGACATATGTAGCTGGACAGTGCTACCAACAATGCAGTAGTGAGTGACATAACTAGATACAATCCTATTTTATGCTTCTGAAATGAATACCTACAACTTTAACCGTAAGAATTGAATAAAAGACGTAATTAAAAAATACTTTCACATTTGAAATCTCACTTATTTGTTATCATTGGATGTAGAAAATTATTTAGAATCATAAAATGCAATAATATATAGGGTGTTCTATTTGAAAATTAAAAGTTGACATTAGTTGCAATATGAACTCATCAAAGCTTCAGTTAATAAATTATTCTAAACAATAATTTGTTTCTCGACATCTGACATCTATTAAGGCCACTTGATTCTTCGTTAAAAATAGCTGTAGTTACAAAAGTAAAGGTTGTATCGAAAAATGGCAAAGGAATTTTTTGTTAAGTTTTTAATCTAGAATAACATGGTATAGTTCCTGGAATTTCGTAACAACTTATATATTCTTATGGAATGGCTATATAAGCTTCACGTTGTGCTAGCCAATATGTTATGTAATAATACTATCTCCTGTTACTACTGCATAACATTTATTATTTATTTGATATTTTACTTAAAACTTGCCCTTTATTAATGCAATGCCCTTTCTAATTAAATAATAATTCTTTTAAAATCAAGTTCTCTTATCTCAGGTGGTTCGCCAAATCAAGATCTCTGTTAATTGAATTTTAATATTATAGTTAATGCCATTTGCTGTCAATCCAAATATCTTCCAATAATATAACCATAGGTATTTGTCTATTTCAAATTAACTGTAATTGTATAACCTCTTCACCGATTATATTCTTCCAATAACTTCAATTAATATTTTTTATATACCACACCACGTAGATCTGTTTAAGCCCTTTTAAATTTGTATAACCAATTAATAATACAAATTTAAGGCATTAATTTCTATATTTTATTAATCAAAATTTGTAATTTTTAATAATTTCATTATAGTAATTTACGATACAAGTGCGTAAAGCTACTCTTTAAGCCGGTCCCAGACTACTCGCGAATACTTGTGAGCCAGACTCGTTATGCTCCACGAGCTAAAGCAAAACATCTGCGCCAACCGAAAACTCTCAAATACCATAAAATCACTGTATCTTCATGAGTTGCCCGTGATGTTTTAACGATAGTTGATGCTTTTTTGAAAATTGATAGTGAACAAGAGGGGCAGATTATGGTGAGCGCTGCATACGTGGTTATATCTTCCGGATACTTATTGGCAAAAAAGAAAATGACAAGAAAACGGCTTCAGGTGATAACTCCATTATTAATTAAAATGTATGTTCGTATACCCACTCTTCGTGTTGTAGTTCTATGAAGCAACTAAAATCAAATTTTATTTTTCGTATGCATACACGAGTGCGACTACGAGCAAAATCGATATCATTTTCTTTTGACTCGTGTTATTTTACCGACAACCGATGGGAACTGCACGAGTGCGTGCACGAGCATACACATAACACGAGCATGGGCGCCGTTACACAGGGGCAAGCGCCCCTGGATTTTTTCAAAAATAATCCACCATTATGCGCCACGCGCTGACCGCCGAGCTATCAGAACTCACCGCACAGAAATTATTTTCATAGGGTGTAATAATATTATATAGCGTGCGTAATAACAGATAACAGCAACGATTTATTCATTTGTCCGCCCTAAGGGCGCGTTGACTTTACAGAACCGATTCTTTGAATAAGCCGAAATAAGCAGATGACCGAAATATCGAGATGAGAGGCGTCTATGAATTTGTCACTCAGCGCAATACAAAACAATATTTAAATTTCCGTTTCTTGACGCCTTTATATAAGGGCCGACCTATGTTGGGTTTTCTTGTGTCTGGGCACATTCAAGTAATAAATACAATGGCTCGCCAAATCCTAGTGCAGCTGCACGGAATGTTTGCAAATATTTAAAATAAATGCATTATCTATCTCAAGCTAGTCTTATTCGCTCCCTGGTTGAGTTACTACCGTTAGATTATTGTGTATCCTGGTTTACATTGTTTTTATTTGGGACATCCATCCGATCTATACGGTAGGTGTATTTTTTTGCATCTATTTTATTTGTTAATTAATTTTATGTCTGCATTAATGTGTATTGCTATTGCTAATGCTTCACTATTTTGTGCAGTTCGATGCCCAAATCATAAGGTAAAGATGTAGTAAAGAACGTAATGATTTTATTATTTTTGATTTAAATACACAAAACGTGTTGGTAATATAGATATTTTTTCCAAACCCTATAGCACTTTGTTTTGATATTGTTTGAAATCTAATAGCATTTTTTACGTGAGCATCAAGTGTTTCTTTTTTTTTAGATCTCTGTGAATTTAATTGTCTTATCTCAATATCGAAAAAATATTGCCCCTCGCAAACGTTCGCGAGTAGTCTCGGACCGGCTTTTAGGCACAAGTGGGGTAGAGTTAAAACGCGAGTGAGCGAGCGTTTTAAGCTCAGCGAGTGACTAAAGATGCTTCACGCATGTGTATCGTACATCGTACAATATTTTATCTACGATATAATCTAGAAAACACGGTAAATATAAAAAATATACATTTAAATGTAAATTAGGATTACTAGAAACCGGTCGTAATTTTGCGTGTTTTAAAAATTTTAAAACACGTTGCTACTGACAACGTGCCTAATGAAATCTTTTAAACACGTTACTACTGACGACGTAAACTAATGAAAATATTTTATTAAATAGTCGTTTTACAAACTTAAAACTGCCAACTAAAAGGCAATTTTACACACTGTCGTAAATAAAACAAATTAGCTGTCTACATGACACTAAACAAAGATATTTCATGGAAAGTTAAAGGTTTTGTGTTCACGTGTAATAACTGTATACTGGTTGTTGCGTTTGGTAAATTGTTTCTATAAATTGTGTAAAACGGTAATCAATTCTCCTGTTCTGTAGTGATTTTTTAACAGCCCAAAGTGGGGTGAGCGTACCCCTAGGAGTACCCCGGCCAGGTGTAGGGGGTACGTAGCCTAATTTCCTATCATCATCATATAAATAAAGGAGAACGATCTAAACGTGTGTGTCCGTCACGACAATTGCAGACGCGATGTCCCCCATTTGCGTTTGCATCTCCGAGGGCCCCCGTAAAGAGGGACGGAGCCCTTGAGCCAGAGAGGCGGATCCCCGAGGGCCCCTTAAAGAGAGGCGGATCCCCGAGGGCCCCTTGAAGAGGGGCGGAGCCCAGTCAGCCCCCTTGGAGAGGGGTGGAGTCCCTACAGCCCCCTTGGAGCGGGGCGGAGCCCCGGGGGCCCCCTTAGAGAGGGGCGGAGCCCTGAGGCCCACCTTGAAGAGGGGCGGAGCCCCGTGAGCCCCCTTGGAAAGGGCCGAAGCCCCGGGGCCCTCTTGGAGGGGGCGGAGCCCCAAGGGCCCCCTTGGAGAGGGGCGAAGCCCTGTGAGCCCCCTTGGAGAGGGGCGGATTCCCGAGGGCCCCATTTTAAGCAATCATTCTTTCTTCAAATGATAACAGATCTCCTTTAGATGGTTAACATCAATTAAAACTTGCACGGGTGTTTATCGACAATTAACTCCCGTTTTATTAAAAAACTGTTTTAAAACGGTGATACTGAAACTAAAAATAATGGTTTTCAGTTGAAAACGTCTGAAATATTACTGAAATATGACTACAAATACCTGTGTAAACTGCAGGAGTCGTCTGTACCGCATTCACTCCATTTGTTACACTGTGACAGGCTTTGCATGTGCATTTTTTTAACGGTGTCAGTGACATTTAGTAACAAAATATTACTAAAGTCAAAATTATTGCTAGGTTAAAATTTATTTTTCATTCGTATTTACTTTATTTTTGTGTATAAAATAACACAAGTGTACATCAATGATGATACAATATTTATTTTGATGCTTAGTCCGTGTTCAGTAACTGACCTACTTTAGATCATTTATAAAATGTCAACGTCTTATTTTGACATTAGTAACCTTTTGTAACTAAATATGAGTACACTGCTAAAAATATTCAATAGGACATTGAAACGACTCTTAATGGCGGATTTTAAAACAACCAATCAGAAACAGGACCAAAATTGACCACACTGTCATTAATATAGCCACTGGACTGTGTACCTGTCAACACGTTAGTTCGTGGTGTGTATTTTTGTGATATTTGTGTGGTGTATTTCGTGTGATCTGCTGTCATCCATGTTGTCTCGAGATGCCAACCATTGTTCCTTTTTTGCCTTCTGTTGGCAAGAAACCGGTAACACCAATAACTCGGCAGAAGCGATGAGATTAAGAATCGAAAAATCTAGAAAATTGGCGAAACTGGCGAAATGTTTAGCAGAGGTTTTTCAAATTTGGCATCTCGAGGCACAAACGGTGACGTGCTGATCGCATGGGACTTTTTTGACGTGTTTTTTTTTTAGATCATGTCGACAATTAGTAGTGCGATAGCTCCTCTTGGAGCCTTTCAACGGTTAGGTGAAAGCAGTGAGCTTCCACCCCACGACGTGAACGTTCCTCTCGGTTTAGAGGACGGGTATTTCCCTATTTCTTCCACCACAAAAGAACCCTCTGCTTCCTGTCATGCGAAATGTTCTGTTTTCTGAGATTGTGTAACAGAACGGAATGGCCCTACGTAATAGGCCTAAAAATGGTGGTAAATTGAATAGGATAGACCGCGCAATAGCGCGCGCAGCCCCGTTTATAATAAATAAATATAAATACTAGTATTACTATGTCTGCATTTTATTCTTTTGGCAATAAACGTGTAGGTACAGTCGTGTTCATTAAAGTGTTGTACAATACTTGTGCTTTGTGAATATGAATTCATTACACAAAGTTAAAAAAAGTGTTGTATATACAAATATTTTGAAGGTATACATCTAGGTCTACCTAGTTAATGATACATGGTGAGCCTTTGTTGAGTAAAACCACAACTACCAATAAACTTATAACTATCTCTGTACAACACATTTTTGAACACGACTGTACATTGAAAAAATATAAAAATGGAAAATAAGTTGTGTTTAACAATATTAGGATCTACAACAAAATATAAAGTTTACATGTGAATAATTTTATCAACGTATATAATTTACGATAAAAGTGCGTAAAGCTAGTCTTGAGTTACGAGTTGGGCAGAGTTAAAACGCGAGTGCGCGAACGTTGCACAGTGGTTCAAAATCAAAAAAGTCGATCGAAAGTCAAAATTTTCATTGTTTTATATGATGCTAAACATAACACATAATTGTTCTTCTAGTATCCGGCCAACTTCTGAAATACATAATTCCAAAATTAAGTTACGTAGAAAGACAATATTAGTCCCGAAACGTGCGATAAAACACATACATTTCGAACAAAAATTTTTTTTTTAAATGCGGTCTCTTCTCTGAGCTGTACAGACGTCCTCTTGCAAAATGTTTAAGAAAAATGAATATATTGAGAACGCTTGAACCTTTAGCTATCACCTGAGTGCATTATTTTTCTAAAAAAAATTACCCGTTTTTAAATTCGATGGTACTTAATGGACCCTCCATATTCGAGTAAATTTCGGACTATTTATATTCTACGAAACAGAGGACAAAAGAGGACAAAACAATTCGTAGTTCACATTATTGTTTAGGATCTTAAGTAAACAAAAACGCCTCATTGGTTTGCTTCGGTTTGCCCCTGCACCCCTTACGACATGTAATGGGGCGGACGGTGCCGGTGTCCGTAGACCATTTTACCGCGGTGCAGCATTGCTGCTGTCTTAACGTGCAACATTTTCGCTTGCTGCTTGCAATTTTAGTGGCTGTTTTGATGTGATTTAATATTGTGTGTTGTTGTATAACTTTACTTTGTGTGTTTTGTGTATATTCTAACAATGGCGGTTCGTCCAGTTGCACGTTTCTCATTACACGAAGAGTTTATAGAAAATATCGAATTATCCATTGAAGTTCGAAAAAATTGTGTTATAGAGTATCTAAAAGATGTTTTTCATACAAACGTAAATGAGGTTGCTACAAAGGCACTTGTAGTTTTCACTAGAACACATTTTTTCGCGCCATATATTAAAAATTGGAAGAATGTAAAAGGAAATAATGAACGAATTATACAGAAATTTGGCAAGTGGCTTGACGAACAAATAAAATTCCAGGATATTGTTCTTCGTTGTGTACCTGCTCCTATAAACTATCCGAAGAGGCACAAGAAGCAAAAAATAAAGATTTGCGGCGATATAAGGAACACCACACCAGGAATATTAGTGTCCTGAACATAAATGCAGATGTTTTCCACCAATTAATATTAAGTTCAGATCCCAAATCAAGTTCTTTTTTACAGGGCAAATAAAAACAGAAAATTACTGATGTTGATGTCCTCCAGTTGATTAATATTTCTGAAGAAAACAAGTATGATTTCGCATTATATCGTATTCTACGCTATTAGGTATTATTATATCATTTTACAATCTCAATATTTTAATTAATTTGTATTTCTATAGCTTAATGTTTTTGTAATTAAATTTAAAAATTGTGCAATTGTTTTCATTTTTAGATAATAATAAAACATTTCAAATAATTTCTAAGTTGGAAAATCGCGAAAAACAAAATTATTGTCATTTTATTATTATTATTATTATCAATGCATTGATTTTTTTATTTCTACATAATATTCAAACATATAAACCCCTTAAAAGAATTGCTTTTGCAAAATCGCAAAAAAATATTTTATTATTGTGATTATTATTATTATTTTTGTTATTTTTTTAATATTATTATTATCAAAGTATTAGTCTGTATTTGTAGTCTTACACCACAATATTTTAATTGAAAAATGCAATTCATTCCCGAGATATGAATTTCGATCGACTTTTTTTGATTTTGAACCACTGTGCGTTGTAAGCTCTGCGAACGACTAAAAATGCTTTACGCATGTGTATCGTACAATATTTTAACTACGATAGAATCTAGAAAACACGGTAAAAATAAAAAATATACATTTAAATGTAAATTAGGATTACTAGAAACCGGTCGTCATTTTGTGTGGTTAAAAATTTTAAAACACGTTGCTACTAACGACGTAAACTAATGAAAACATGTTATTTACAAACTTAAAACTGCCAACTAAAAGTCAATTTTACACATCGTCGTAGATAATAGTTATTTACTATACAAGTGGGATAACAGCATCATCAATATACGTGTATGTAAGCACACAAATATGTGTATTGTACAAAATTTTATCTACGACTGCCTAAAATTGAGAAAAGTGCATTAAGAGAAATGTCAGATCTGTCATTTTCAAAAATATTTTAGTAGGCAACTGTCATTATGTCATTCATTTGACACTATTTCAGTTACGTAATGAAGTCATTGCGCAACTGAGTTGCGTAATGAAACCATTACATAACCTTTTTACTTTACGAACTTGTGTAGACTTCACGTAACCTTTTTACTTTACGAAGTTGTGTAGACTTCACAGTTTCAGTTTTTTAGTTTTCAATTGAACAATTATATATTTGGCACATTGAGAAAAAGTATGATTGTGGAATAGATTGTTAGTTATTTTATAAATGTATAACTTCATGTGTTTTTTGTATGATTAACTTGATAAGAGGCTTCCACGAATGGGGCCCCCAATTAATCCGCTGCGAATTCCGGTTCAATGGGATTGCCGGGAACTGCCACTTAATAACCCTGACTTGGGTTCAGTTATTTGTTGGAGTGAAACAAGACTTAACAAACACGAGCATATTGAGTAACAACGATTACAAACGTCACTGATGGACCGATGGTTTTTTACAATAGCTTCAACTGTTGTGATACGCTTGGATTGGCCACGCGAAAATAGGGAATTGCGCGTAACCGTCACACATAACAACCTGGAACCGACTTTACCAGGGAGCTAGACCGACCGCAAACTAGCACAAAGCATAGCTGAACTTGCTTACTCGGAATTCTGAATCTAACTCACTCTGAATTTACAACGAGCCGAACTCGCAAATTCATCAAGGAGGGGCAAGCTCAAACACTATTGGCTGAGGCGATCCTGCGTAGCCAATCGGAGCGTCGCACGTAGGAATAAATACTTATTCTAAGAATCTTAATGCTAAGCTCTCTCACTGAGGCAATTGAACGAAATCCATAAACCCATGATTCCCAAATATGCTAAGTCGGCTTAAGTTCTAGTAGAAAATGTATCCATCCGCTTAAAAGCCATTAAGGGAAGCTTACAAATTCCTTTCCAATATTAACAGAGGCAAACAAATACGGCAAGATGCAAATTTGACTTTACCACGACCTTTGAATGAGATAGAACAGTTATGACTTGAATTACATGATTAATTATAATCAAAAAGGTTTTGATGCACGCATCTGCGTGAATCAAACATCATGTATACCATTTCCAATTTCATTAAATTCATTTTACTGAATTATAAAGGGCTTAACATTTTTTATGTTGAAAATTCTTTCAGTGTGAAGTAAGATGTTCTGGATTCTATTGACGTAAACAAATTTAGAATTTTAAATAATCATTTGACTTTTTACGGTTTTAAGTTCTGAACATCTTGTAATTTAATTCTGACAGTTTTCAAATATTCAATAATATTTTGCACATTAAAATTGTTTTTAAGCGTAGTGGATTTTGAATGTCTCTTAATATTTTGCAAATTGGAAATAGTTATTTATAATAACACAGGCGTACAGTATAAAATTTTATCCAACAACTCAATAAATATCAAAGACGATCTAAGCTAAGCCAAGCCAACTCGATGCGGGCTATTCGACGCGGACCCAACTTGATTCGAACCTTACTCGATGCGGGACAAGTCGATGCCACGAATTATTAGTGTAGCATTTTGGAAGATAAAAACATTAAACATAAGTCATGGATTTTTACGGAAAAATGATATATAATAATATAACAATCGCAGGATTGCGATAATAGTATATTATTATACGAGCATATAATGGATGCTATTATTACACGAGGATGGCGTTTAAATAACTAGCGAGCGAAGCGAGCGAGTTTTTTAAGTCATCTGAGTGTAATAACAGCTCTTATATGCAAGTGAAATATGCTGTTTTATTTACAACTACTTTATTTTAACCTCCATTCCAAAAAATTTTTGTATGCGATATCATAAGTTTTCTTCGACTTTTCTGGGAGTAAATTTTGTGTAGCTTGTTTGGTTGCTTTGCGTACTTCAGGGGGAGTACAGCACAGTTCATCACTATTGTCGCTATCGTTTTCCATTTTAGGTTTTACACGAAAGAAGTGACAATTATTATTTTCAAACTGACAGACTGATAACTGTCAACTCGAAAAAGGAATTTATGGCTTGTTTGATTATATGCACATAAATTCATATTAGCGATGTAATTATGGTGGTATCGATGCATTTATGGCGGTATCGATGTAATTATGAGATGTAAACAACAGGCATTGTGATTTTAGTTAATAATATATATCATAATTGACAAATAATCACAAAATAACAACGGCATTGTTTAATAGTTGTAAATAAACGAACACAACACACTTCAGCAAATATTCTTTAATAACTTTAATGGCTTAAGTGAACACTTAGTTACAAATAACAAAGAAACATTTTTCGCATAAACACGGCTTTACTCCTAGCGTCCATCCTATTCTACGTCATTATTTCACTGCCTTCGCGCACCAACTGTCTTGGTAGCAGTGTTGCCAGGTCAAAATTCTAAAAGTCACTAGCATGCGGTGGAAAAAATAACTAGATTGACAAAAATTTCACTAGATTAATTTAAACGTGAAGAAAGGTGGAAATTAAAAAACAAAATTATAGATTTCACAACAATTATAAAAAATAAACAAAAACACGAACAAGATAAAGTGTTTAAAAATATAATAAAAAGTATAAATGAATAACACACTACACCTACTATAATTAATACAATATGTAATTTAATCATACATTTTGTTATTATGATTTTTTATTATTGCATCCGTAATAACAAAATCATTTTTCTGGCAAAATTAAGTTTTTAGAATGAAGAATTCCAGTCAAAGTGTTAGTACTTACCTAATCTATTTCTTGGTTTTGTTTTATTTAAATTAACTGAACTCAAAACCTTTTCAACGCAGGCGCTACTATGGGGAAGAACAAAAAAATACTCATAAACTGAGAAAGTTCGGGATATAACAAATTACCGTGGGCTTTTTTACAATTAAAAATTTCTTTCCAAAATTCTAAATTTTCCATTTCAAAATTAACGGCAGAATATTTTAGCGATCGAATTTCCCGATCTAAAGCATTGAAATCCGTTATTAGGTTAGGAAAATTTAATGATTTAAGAATAACAGCTTCACGGGAGAGAAATCTTTTGAAAATTTGATGCGCTGCTTCGGTGTAAAAATGTAAACACTGCAAACGGAAAAAATGTTTTGCACTATCTGTTAAACTATTATTTGCTAGCGCTACTGCGATATTTGGACCTAAGTACAAGTGCTCAATTAAAACATAATATTCCGGATTTTTATACTGTAATTTGCTTAAATCCGTGTTTTTAAATACTCTGGTTTGGTGTAATAACTCAACGATAATTTAAAAGCAGTTGCCATTCTTGGATAGAGTAAGTGAATCTTTGGAGCTTCAGCTTGTAATTCTAAATTTATATCATTAAATTACCGGAAAATCCACTTGAGTTCCAGTGGTCACAGTACTCACAGTAGGGATGGTAAAACCTGTTCCGCTAAAGGATCAAGTGCACCTGATCCGACTCCGACTCCGAACTAGGTGCAAGAAACTAGGTTCAGTTCCGCTTGTGGTCACCGGGATATAGCAGGTCTCGCCAGACGCTGGAGCGGTCGGAGTCGGATCTCTGATGGGCATGCACCTAGTCGCATGTTATGATTCATATGTTATTGTAGGGGACGTGATTTTGATTTGAATCCGACGGCTCCGGTCGGAAGTTTTTGCTGGGTCGTCTATTTCAATTGTAAAAGATTTCTTTGATTGCATTAGCAGGGCATCAATAAACTATTACAATTAAATATGTTTATTACAATTTAAAATTATGAAATGTTTTCCGTTTTTTTCTATTTATACCTTACAGTAGCCTACATGCTCTATGATTTTGGCACAACACAGGAGGCATTGCCATTACGATCCCGCAATTCCGAATCCGAATCTGAAATTCCTTGCGTAGATTATGCAGTTCCTAGTCAGTTACGAACCATTTCCATTCCGATTTCAAATTCGACGTCTTTGCAGTCCGAGAAAGAGGAGCGATCCGATCCGCTTCGTAGGAGCAAGAGTCCGGAATTCTGTTCAACAGTTCCGCCGCTGCAAAACGGTTCGATTCCTTGAAGGAACGACGGATCACTCCTAGGTGCGAGAGTCTGGCATTCCGTTTACAGGTCCGCCGCTCCGCGCGCTGGCGCGGTTCGGCTTAGTTGCACAGAAGGTTTGAAGGAACGCCGGATCAGGCGACCTACTCTTTAAGGAACGCCGAACCGGGTGCACCTACTCCGGCAAACGAACTAGGTTCAAAAGAGTAGGTCCGGGAATTGACAACCATCCCTAACTCACAGCACACTTCGAACGTTGATAATTTTTTTGCGTTCTACCGAAAGTAAAAATGCAAATGTGAACAATTCCCTTTCGGAGTTCTGTTTATAGCCTCGGGCACTTAGTTTGAACCAGGGAAATGCCTATTTTCTGTTGAGTAATTCATGGAATTTACTTACCTTCGCATTTCAAATCTCAGGCTGCCATCTGTCCGTCACAGCGAAAACTAATTTCTAAGATTGGAATAATAATAGTAGGTAGTAATTTGCAACAACGGCGAAAGGGGCGAAGGAATTTTTGCTTTATTATTTGTTTTTTTTTAATAAAATAGACTGGAAAAAATCACTAGATAATTCTCTTTTGGCAAAAGTTATCACTAAATCACTAGATTGATTAAAAATCACTAGATCTAATGAAATTTCACTAGACCTGGCAACACTGCTTGGTAGTTCAACAGTCAGTTCCCGCGGCGTTACCAATCCCACACTCGGCCATCCTAATCTTCATCCGGCCCGGAGGAAGCATCCATTTTGAACCACGGCCATTCTGCAGTGGTGCATGTCTTAATAGGTCCATCGTAGGCTATACACCGTCTTTAATCACATCATATGTGTGTCCCGGTTTCACTTTTATTAATACGCGGTATGGCCCAAGAAATTTAGGCTTTAACTTTTGACCGACTCCAAATTGAGTCCTTTTTATCGCGACGCGGTCGTTCACGCGGTAGCACGTAGAGCGACGTCTTCTCAAATTATAAAGTATTTTATTTTCTTCTTGAACCTTTTTAATCTGTAGCTTTGCGTTTTTCCGCATTTCTTCTCTGTTCATTTGGAAGTCCCCTTGTATGGCTTCTTCCATTAAAGCTTTTAGCATTAAATCCGTCTTTAACCTCATCTTGGTACCAATTACCAGCTCAAATGGCGTCGTAGCTATACTCCTTTGATAAGTTGAGTTCAATGTTTGTTGTAAGGCATCTAAAGTATGATCAAAAATTAATCTCAGCTAGCATGGCCATGGAATATTTCCTATTTATGAATGCAACTACATTTTCACCTAAATGTCAAACTTGATTTTTAAGTGAGTTATAGTTGCATTCATAAATTAGGAACAATTCCATGGCCATACTAGATGAGATAAATTTTTGATCATACTATATAAAGCATGGTGTAAAGAATACAAGGTGAAACGTTCCCAGAGATGCGCAGTCGTTCAGAAAGTAGAGGGGAGATGTCAACCCCATGGGCCTACACAGGAAATCGATTATGGCCGCGATCATGGTGTAACCATGGACGCGTTCGTATATTGTTGCTGGCACTGTCAGTCGATGTCAAATTCGAGGTTAGCAGGTTAGGTTTTTCGTCAGTCTGCCACCAACTGACGCAAAACCTAACCTCGAATTTGACATCGACAGCGTCTTCAACAATACACTTCAGTACTACCAATCGTGCCATTTGTGGGCCCATGTCCTATTGGTTGAATTTGAGGTCCACCCACATTCTGCGGAACGTTACACCTTGTATTCGTTACACCATAGTATAAAGTACATTTTTTTTCTATAATAATTTTCAAGGTCAACTTTCTAGGGGATAAGTTGCATTCCTGCAGGGTCCGTAGTTTTAATAATGTTGGTACATAGATTTTTAGTTCTTTTCTTCCACTAAAAAAAATGATTGTCGTTTTGACAGATATGTCATAATTTAATATCGCTTGCTTCATTTTTGCACTTAAAATATTTCTTGGTTTTCTTTTTTTATCCGAATTTATTGACGATGATGATTCCATGTTAAAAAAAGAAAATTGTCAAGAGTTCAAATTAAGAAACTTTTGACATTCAAAATTGACACATAACCATAATTTTGAAAAAGTTCTATCAACACGAGGTATAAAAATTTCCTAGCGTGTTAATCACATACCTATCTACCAACATTGTAACACTTGGACAGTTATTATAGAAAAAAAACGTACTTTATGTTTATACCACCTGGTTGGGTCTTCCAGCGATAGCTTGGCTGGGACTGGGATTATGATTCTATTAATCCTTTCGACTTGGCCGTTTGCCCTAGGCAACCCAATTGTAAACATATGGTGTTCGATTCTTTCTGATATGATCGTCGCAGGGTTTCCGAATAAGTTATTTTGTGATTCTAACTTACTTATTACCTCTTTTGTTGTCGTTGATTTGGTAGGATATAACCAAGTAAATTTTGTAAACGCATCAATAACGACTAGAATGTGTTTATAATTCTTACTTGTTGACTCCATTGGGCCAAGATGGTCCAAATGATATATGTTAAGGGAAACGTCTTCTTTATGCAGCGGACGCAGAAATTCTTCTTTTCGACCTTTTTTCATGTTCACTAAAATGCATGGTACGCACGCTTGAATGTGCGCTAATATCTTGGATTGTAGGTTAGGAATATAATAATCCCTTTCTATTAACATTGCAGTCTTACAGCGAAATGCCCTTGCTCATGTGCACTTCTAATAATTTCGGCTTGCATCAACTTTGGTACCACTATTGGTTTACAGTCGTTGACAGACTTTTACAGCATATTGTTCTTGATGAAGTAGTCCTCATATGGTTTGTCTTTTAGTACTTCTTTTATCGCCTTAATTGTCTCATCTTTCTCTTGTGGGGCTCTAAATTTTGCGGATGGGAGACAGCGTCGATCGTTATATTCATGACCGCATCACGACCCAGTGCATCCACATGTTTCATGCGAACCCTTTTCCGATGCTCGATAGTGTAGTTATATGCTTCTAATAAAACAGCCCATCTTGCAATTCGTGGTGGTACTTCCGTTTTATATACAGTCTTTTGGAGCGCTGCGCAGTCGGTAATAATTTTAAATTTGACACCCAGTAAGTATACCTTCAACTTCTTCAACGTTTGTACTATTGTTAGCACTTCAAGCTCATGGCTACTGTACTTCTTCTCGGGACCTGTTGTTTTCTTATTCATGAAATGTATGGGGTGTAATCGATTGCCATCTGGCAACTTTTGTAGTAAGACTGCTCCGTAGCTTTTCACGCTGGCGTCCATATGGAGTTCGGTTTCTAAGTCCTGTCTATAAATAGCTAACACAGGTTCTCGAATAAGTGCCTTTTTAAATTTTGGAATGCCCGTCTCTCTTGTTCATTGAAATGAAAATCTTGATTCCCTTTTAGCATCTCGCTCAACGGTTGGGCTATACGAGCATGGTTACTTATATACTTCCTGTTTAATATTTTTTGGTTCTGTGAACCTTACCACAGCTGACGTTTTGTATGGGGATGGAAATAATTTTCCATTTTCAATCAAATGCCCCAAATATTCAATCTTCCTCTTAAGGACATATCATTTCT
This sequence comes from Agriotes lineatus, assembly GCA_940337035.1. Classification (NCBI taxonomy): domain Eukaryota; kingdom Metazoa; phylum Arthropoda; class Insecta; order Coleoptera; family Elateridae; genus Agriotes; species Agriotes lineatus. The sequence goes on along the minus strand of CALNHX010003825.1, from coordinate 52,138 downwards.
TTTTGTTTATTTCCAGACCGTAGTCTTTGGCCGTTTGTAAAACCATTTCTAGTTTACGTACTCCATCTTCAGTGTGAGAGGATATGAGAAGATCGTCCATATAACTCAGAATAGAACTACTCCGTTATTCATCAGTTCTCGAAACACGGTATTTATAAATCTTTGAAACACCGCTGGGGAGTTACAGTGCCCAAACGGCATGCGAAGAAATTGATACTGTCCCGAGTGCGTCACTAATGCCGTGTACTTCTTGCTTCCATTTTCAACTTTGACATGAAAGAATTCAGTTTTTAAATGTATAGTAGTGAACCACTTTGCATTCTGCAATTTATCCAATTGATCATCTATCAGTGGCAGCAGGTAACCGTCCTTAATTACCTTTTGGTTAATTTTTCTGTATTCTACGCATACTCATGGAGAGTCGTCCTTCTTCTTTACGATTACCACCGGACTGAGCTGCAGGGCTCTACTATGTCGTATGATATACATTCTTGTATTTGTCGCTCAAGTCTTTCTCTTTCTGAGAATGGTGACTATGGTTGATGTCTCCTTATTTTTGTCAGGTACATATTCTTGAATTAATTTACTTACATTTTGCTGGTTATCTTCTGCCGCCATCTTTTCAATATCGAGTTCGTCGTTAACTGGTTCAATGTGCAAGAAGATGTCGTCCACTCGTCTAGTAATTAAAATTCCCTCCTCATTGATCACTACATTCGTTTGATTCAGAAGTTCCTGTGCTATTATAACATCCATGGTCATTGATTCTTGAGGTACGACATGTAAAAAATGGTTACCGTCAAGCACTATTCCTGTAGCAAAGAATCCAATTGTCGCTATCCTGTTTTGTCCAAAACCTGTGAACACTAGCTCCTGTCTACATATATCCGGTAGTTGAATTTTGTCATATACATCTTCTCTTATTAGGTTAACTTGGCTACCTGTGTCTACTAGTGCTTCGAACTCCATGTTCCCAACAATATTTTTTTTATACCTATGGTTTTTCAAAAGAAAACTGGCTATATTCGTGACTGGGACTGTTGAGCTTTCCATGGGTGGCATCTTCTCCCTTCCCACTGTACATTCAAGGCTTTTGTGGCCAAGATTTACACATTTAAGACATTTTGGACCAGCATCTCTTGAACGGCACTGTTTTGAGCTATGACCTTTCATCCCACAATTAAAGCAATGATATACTTTTCGACCGGAGTTTCCAGCGGCTTCTTGTTCCGATTGGCTTAGTTTTGTTTCAACTCCAGCTGCTGTTTTCGGCTTTGTCTGTTGATGAGATTGAAGAGCACTTCTGGTTGGTTCAAATCGCCTCGTATATCTTTAGTTTACTTTTAAATTACTTAATGGTATTGGCACCAAAAGTACTATCTTATTCTTCACATCATCTTGTATACCATCTATAACATACTGAATTAATGATTCTTCTTCTATTGCGCCTCTGTTGGTTATATCTTTCATAGCCAACAAATATTTGTACACTTCTGTGCAATAAAATTAAGCACACGTCTTACGACTATTTTTCACAATATTCTAGTTTGTATAATTCTGGTCTATTTTAATTGCCTAGTAGCAGTTTCAATAAATGATAAAACACCATAACTTGAAAATAACACCTTTATTAAAAGACCAAAACTAAGACCTTCCGAAAAAAAGCCACTATTAATAAATGTAACAAAGCCGTGTGTGCTTAATTTTATTGCACAGAAGTGTACGTCGTCTCATCTTTTCTCATCTTTCTGGTGTTCAACATTTGATGCAATTTTGCCCCACTGATCGTCACTTTAAATTCAATTGACAAGGCATTCTTTATTGCACTCCATGTTGTAACTCGCCTCTCACTCTGAATAAATAAATCTTGCAAGTCCCCTCAACTACTTTTTTGCAAAAATAAAGGTTCCAAATCAGTCCATCGCATCAGTAGGTACTTTATTTTCCTCAACCTCTGATATGAAGTCGTCCACTGAGTAATTATCTTTACCATTTAATAGTCGAATCGAGTCTTCTATGTCTCTGAAGCTGAGAAGAAACTTTGACTTCACGTCATTGCATCTTGATGAATTTCCAGTTGATACCAGATCGTCGTTTATTCCAGCATCCTTGCCTCTACTTTCACCTCGATTTGAATTATTAACTACATGGTTCTTTTCGTCTTCATTTTCGTAAGAACTTTTTATTAAGACACCTCCACTATCAGCATGATGGATCACCTCCCTGTTCATTTTCCTCTTTATTTTCATCTTCATTTTCGTCTTCATTTTCGTCTTCATCTGACGTCGTCATTAGCAGATTAATATCCATTAATTGCTCACAAATCCGCTTACTTAAGGGCCGGTTGCAGAAAGCAATGTTAAGTCTGATGTTAGCTAACATCGCGTCAAAGTGAACAAAATCGCATCAAATTTTGTTTACTAATGTATTAGTTACCATAAGCATTTGAGATTTGATTCGTTTTTGTTCACTTTGACGCGATGTTAGCTAACACCAGACTCAACATTGCTTTCTGCAACCGGCCCTAAGTGTGTTGCTTCGCTGGCAATGTCCAAATTTAAAACATTACAAATGAGAATGAGTTCCCCTGTTGTTAATGTACTAGTAATATAATTTAATTTTGTTTTATACGCTTTTGACACGACACTAAAATTAAAACCGCAAAATACTCTGAGTCTCTTCCTGTTTTTTCTATCGCCATCTTCTTCTAAAACTAATCGGTGAAGTAGTTTAACCGATTTAGTCGTTGCTGTATCAATATTACGTGCAATATGCGGAATTTGACTTAAGTTTTCCATCGCGTTAATTATTGATATCAAAATCAATTATTTAACTATTTATAACAATTAACGGTTGCTACAAATGATTAAACATGCATTTAAAAGGAAACAATACGGAACAAACTTACCAATTCCGAAAGCGTCGATTGTATTGGTTGGCACCTTAAATTTATACTACAGACCATGCACCACTGCTCTCGCTTTGGTTAGGCTACCCCTTCAATATCTTTGTAGCTGGACCCCTTTATTGGCACTGCTGCTTGGAGCTTCGATCCTCTGCCCCTTAAATCCTCGATCGGTTAGGCAACCACCTTGACAGCTTCCAGAATGTTGCAATACGACGTCGTTTCCAAATCGTGGCCGACCTCCCAAAATTGTAGGATTGCGATAAACAAACACAACACACTTCAGCAAATATCATATAAATAAAGGAGAACGATCCAAATGTGTGTGTCCGTCACGACAACTGCAGACGCAATGTCCCCCATTTGCGTTTGCATCAATTTCGCCGTCGCCTCGATTTCGCGAACGGGGCGGAGCCCCGAGGTCACCCTTGGAGAGAGGCGAAGCCCCGAGGGCCCCTTGAAGAGGGGCGGAGCCCCAAGGGCCCCCTTGGAGAGTGGCGGAGCCCGGAGGGTTACCTTGAAGAGGAGCGAAGCCCCGGGGCCTCCCTTGGAGAGGGGCGAAGCCCCGAAAGCTCTCTTGGAGAGGGGCGGAGCCCCGCGGGTTCCCTTGGAGAGGGGCGAAGCCCTGGGCCCCCTTGAAGTGGGGCGATGCCCCAAAGTCCTCCTCGGAGATGGGAGGAGTCCCGAGGGCCCCTTGAAGAGGAGCGGAGCCCCGAGAGCCCCTTGGAGAGGGGCGGAGCCCCGTGAGCCTCCTTGGAGAGGGGCGGAGCCCCGGGGCACCCTTGGAGAAGGACAGAGCCTCGAAGGCCCCTAGAAGAGGGGCGGGATCCCGTAAGCCCCCTTGGAGAGGGGCGGAGCCCCAAGACCCCCCTTGGAGAGGGGCGGAGCCCCGGGGTCCCCTTGGAAAAGGGCAGAGCCCCGATAGCCCCCTTGAAGAAGGGCAGAGCCCCGAAGGCCCTTTTGGAGGGTGGAGGTGTCCAGAGGGCCCCCTTGGAGAAAGGAGGTGTCCCGAGGGCCCCCTTAAAGGGGGGAGGTATCCCGAAGGCCCCCTTGGAGAAAGGAGGTTCACCGAGGACCCTCTTGGTGAGGGGCGGAGCCCCTCGGCCCCCTCGGAGTGGTGCGGAGCCCCGAGGGCCCCCATTGGAGAGGGGCGGAGCGTTATTTGAGCGGAATTTTGATTAAATCGATGCGATTTTAGAAAAGGACTCTTAACAATTCGCGTTTCTTTTTGAAAATTATTAGCAAAGCTTTAAACTACTCAGTGGTGTCCTTAATAAAATGTGCTAAGCAGCGCATACGAAAATAAATCAGGATAGACCGCGCAATAGCGCGCGCAGCCCCGTTTATTCGTTAATAACTTTAATGGATTAAGTGAACACTTAGTTACAAATAACAAAAGAAAAAAATATTCACATAAACAAGTCTTTACTCCTAGCGTCCATCTTATTCTACGTCATTATTGCACTGCCTTCGCGCACCAACTCTCTTTGTAGTTCAACAGTTAGCTCCCGCGGCGTTGCCAATCCCACACAATATATCTATTTCCACTAAATTATTATTTTTTGGATAGGTGTAGACGTTTGTTGCTTCAAGATTTTAATAAAGGTGTTGATAGCAGTGAGGTATAAAGATGAGCCATTCTATATTATATGTATCGTATAACAAATAGCTAAGGGGTAGGTACTTATAGAAATATTCTGTTTCAGAAGTTCCTGTCAGTGACAAAATATGGAAGAAAATCTGGTTCGCATACCCGATCAAGTGATAGAACAACTGCGATGTTCCCAATGCAAAGGATATTTATCCTGTGGGCCAGTGCGTGTCCTTCCTGATGGAACATGGATCTGTGGCCAGTGCTCACCACCAAGTTCTGACATTGTAGTTTACAGAGAGTTGATACTAGAAGAAACGATTTTAAAATATGCCGCATTTCCATGCCGTTTCAAAATGAATGGATGCAGATGCAAGGTAGCTTTCGGTCAAGCAATGGAACACGAGCCGAAGTGTATTTATCAATCCTATCACTGTCCTGTGCCTGGACCTAATGATGAAACATGCTCTTGGAGTGGTTTACGGTCAGAACTGCTCGATCATTTGACCAAAAACCACTCATCTTGTTTATTAGAAGCTCCACATGCTATTATAAGTTTTACACCTCAGGGTAGAAAGGCTCAGTATTTTATATGTATGTATGTAGGTTTTGTTATTCAGGTCGATCAAAATTGTGAGGGAATCTCTGCAGTCTTAAAAGACGATTTGGTTCTTCTTCTTACATATTCGTACTTAACTAGCAAACGCAGTTTGAATTATGACGTCGGATATTTTAATATAGATGGGGCAGTTTCCCCATCTTATACAATTGATATACGAAATAACAAAGTTCCAGACTGCTATTTTTCTCTTAAAGATAATCCATGCCCTATCTTTGGTAACGGGTTTAACAAACTAAATAATACGTTAAACTTGAATAAGTATATGGAGGCCTTGGACAATCCTAACAGCATTAGTATCAGTATTATGTTTAAAGACTCAAACAAGTTTGCATTAGACACTGTTAAAGGTACCGTAACAGTAGATTATGAAAAACTTGCATCGCTTCTGTGCATGATGTGCCATAAGGAATATCTTGTTTTTCCAATATTTGAGGTGGAAAATGAAACTGTTTGCTTTAAGTGTGCATATAATGTTTGCAGCCCTAAAAAATCAGCTGATGTGAAACTCCAGCAAAAGATAGCAGCAACAAACTTTCCCTGTCGCTGGCGAAGCTGTAATTTTATAGGTACCGGTGACGTCATTCTTACACATGAAATAGGTTGCCAATTCCGACAGTATCATTGCCCAATATGTTTAGCTTTGATTACAGCAACATTTGCAGCTAAACATTTAAAAAGCCATGGTGCACAATGTGTATCTAAAGGTGGCATTAGTTTAAATCCAGCGGACAAATATCCCAAGTATTCTTTTATAGTTGAGAATAATAAAGTTATTATTGTTAAACATAATAATTGGTATTCCGGAGAATTGTTGTTGAGTGCTTTTCAGGATGAACAAGTTATCGTACAGTTTAGATATCCATTCTGTAGCCGTAAGTCAGGAGAATGCATTCTTTCTAATAAGGGCGCACCTACAATTGATTATACTAGTATGCTTTCACAGTGTACTACTCATCATCAGGCACTATGTGTTAAATTACGGAGCTGCAAATGAAATAATCCTTATAGTGTTACCTAATTCTGCTACTTGGTACAATGTAATCCACTGTATCTAAAACCAAACAATCATTGGGTACTGTGCTTTCCATATCAGATCATTGAGTAAAAAGTTCTACACTTTGGGGAAAAACTGCAGAATCCAGGGCACATTCTCCTGCTATTGTTAATATTAATTATTATTAACCATGTTTGTCTAGTAACCATAACCAAAATTATAAGGAAAGTACGTAAAAGGAGGGGAACTTGCCCCAGATTCTGCAGTTTAGCCTTTCATGAACTCACTTGAATATATTAGGTACGTACCATGAATGTAATGAATATACGAGTAATTACATAATAGCACTTGTATTTCTACGAATGTTACATACAATAAATAATGTACGATTTATATACTATAAATAATTTAGCTATGTCTGTTTTTTTGCTTTATGATTCAGAGCAGGCTTTGCTTTTGCATTTTTGTAACAGTGTAGGTAGTTGGTTACAAAGAAAAAACTCTAGTAATGTCAAAAACTTATTACAACTGTCAATGTGTTATCTTATAAGCACTATTATACATAATGAAAGCTATAATTACTGAACCACTGACATTAAATAAGGTATTGCTTTATTTTAAGAAATTTTATTTAAACATGGTTGTTATCTAACTGTACAGAAACGTCATAGAATTTCTATATGTTCTAATGTGAAAATATATTATTAAAAACTTACTGATGACTTCTATTTGCAAATCTGTGTTGTAGAAGTTATTATTTATGCTAAACATATAAGAGGGATTAACTGTTTTTCAACATTGTATAGAAAGGCCACCGTTCATACACTTATGATAGTACGTGTCAAACAGTGCCACACCCTGGTAAAAATCCTGATGTGCATCCTGCATGCAAAATAGTATATTTCTTTCCCTCCGCCTTAACTTTAGATGGATTACTTTTCAAGTCTGTGTCGTGGGTCTACCTATGCAGACTGGTTCCATTGCGAAATATCCAGTTTTATCCGGAACATACATTTTTCACTAAAATTTCGAAATTGTAAATATTTCTTTAAAGAAGTAATCTTCGCCGAAATGACATGATTCTTCTCACAAACCAATTTTCTTCCATTCACAATTTTGTATTTATATCCCATATTTTTTAATGTGTAGTATAATTTTGAACCAGTCCTGATATAATTTAGTTTCTCTATTGTACATCGCAATAAATTATCCAAAACAAATTACAAAGTTTCTTAATATCCTCCCTGAAACTATAGTCCTCCCAAGTTAATTTTTTTTCCTTTTTCGTTTTGTCATTCGGTTGTTGCTGGAGTTGTGATTTTGCTTCATTTAGAGTTAGACTATTAAACAGAGTTGCATTCAAAATCTAACATAATAACAAATTGTAAGAAATTTTATAATGGCTTGTCTTAATACTTACATCAAAGATTTTACCAACTCTTCCAATGATGGCTGTTTTACTTAATTTACCATTGATATCTTATATTAGTAAAGCAGCGTTTTATAGCCACTTTAGTTTTACTATTAATACTGCTTTTTTGTGGCTTTTTATTAAACGTTATTGAAGTGTCAACGTGACAATCTCGGGGATCTTGATTTTGAAGTTTAGGTATATTTTGTAACTAAATTGTTGTACACTGCTAAAATAATATAAATGCAAGGCCTGCTCTGAATCATAAAGCAAAAAAACAGACTATAGGTGTAGTGAACTTACATGTTTGTTTTTTATCTTAATTTGTTATGTCTCAATCACTAATATGACAGTAGAATGCTTACTTGCCTATTTCTAATGTTGCCAATATAAATGTTAAGTTTGGAGTAGACATTTAACATAGTTATGCAGAAAGAACAATAAACATTGAAAAGTATTTCACGTGTTGTATTATTTAAAAGTAGTGTTTTGATGTACCTAGTCTGCCAAAGCATCTGACCTGTATTATGTCATAAACGACAGCGTTACTGTAATATTTTTTTAGGCTCACAGATATATTTACTTATCCCAACGTTGTTTCTTGTAATACTGCTAAACATAACTGCAGCACCATGAAGTCGAGCAAAATAAATAAAAAATGCAATATCAAAGCTGTTCTGTTATCGACAAAAATAGTTAAACACCCTGGTATAACAATTTAATAAACAATTTCAGTTTAGATGTGTTTTGGTCCAATGAGGCGGTTTGCCAAAGAAACTGAGAATGTATGTAAGGGTGAATGATAACCGATGTGGACAAAAGTAACACTGTTTTTTATTTGAGAACACAAAAATCAAACATACACGAACATACATATTTGTAGCGATGGTACAGTCTCATACGTAGAGTAAGTGAATACAATACCATACAAGTACATCAGTGACAAAGTCAGAAAATGCGTAAAAGGTAGGTGAATGAGTTACTGAGTTATCTCTGTTCTAAAAATGCTCAACCGAGTGAAAGAACTGGAATCTGGCCAATTTTGTTCAAATAATGCTGGCTGGATACTCAAAACGCAATGAATAAATGACTACGCTATACTGGCACTTCCTCTTCTGCTTCGTTTTATACCCTGTTTACGCAAGCAGGGGTGTTGGTTATTATCTCTGACTGCCGAGTACAAAGTTCGGGTCTCGGAATTCACAATTATTGCTTTCTTCCTGGCCGGTTGCGTCAATTCTTTATTTACACGCCTTGGCCGGCGGTTTGTAACATGAGTCCCAGACCGAGTCTAACACTTGGCTCTTTTGCCCTTAAAAGGGTTTTTGTAATTGCGTGCTTTAGACGTGGATGTTGCGTCTCATTGATGGCGTACTTGCACGGGGTTCTTACATGATGTCTTTTTTTAGCCGAAAGTGTTGTACGCGAGCCCTCCGTGACATGTCAGGTCCCGTGTAGATTGGTTGTACTGCACCTTTTTCGGACAGCGTATTTTGAATATTTGGATCTTTCCGAAATTGTATAAGTGAGGTGCACGGCACATTTCCGTTCTTGCTGTTTCAGATAACGCTGCATATCGAGTCGCGTTTTTACTTGGCCCCAACTAATAGCCTGCACAACTGTAGCACGGAGTTTAGCCTTTTATTAGTGTCTTTGTACTTTCGTGGGGTGATTTAAAACAGCGCACATGTTTGATTCTTCGCTGCACTCCCATCACGTCAGCATCATGTACCTAATTGAATACATGATGAAGCCCATATGGTTTAATAAGCATTTAATTGTTTCATTTATATGCAATAGTCTGGTAAAAAGTATTAAAGAGAACGAGTTAAGTTTCATTTCTTTTTAAATCTCAAAAATGTAGTTACAAGTATAGATATGTTGTACGTAGAAGTAACTAAGTTAGATAAAATCAATAACTGGCAGTCACTCCAGTGATCCATTAGCAACTTTCCTCAAGCGATAAGTTTACAAAAAGTAATTCCAACTTTGTGACGCAACGAAATCCTGACGGTGATTATCAAAATTCAGTTTAAGATATAGTTGTTCTAAAATATGAACAAAGTCATTACATTGTTTCTGAAGATCTGGCAAATACAGGTTTACAATTATACACACATGGCAGCTTGTAATCTTAGATGCATATCAAATATAATTATTTTTAACGCCGAATAACCTCTTCTACTGTGGTAGCTTCTTGTAGAGTAGTACACAATTAAACAGGCTTGATAACTTGTTATTATTTACTAATATATATAATTCGACTGACACATGTCATATCTACAATAATGTTATTATATCAAAGTGCCCTGATTAGTAACTAGGCTACTATAGTCTCCCACGCTTATTTTGCTTCCAGGACGTAATCCTTTAGGTGCCTTGGAAGTCGATGAAGACGAGTTGATTTTCGTAAGATTAAGGGCTCAGGATCGTTCTGCGCTGGTTCGTGAAAGGCTGGTTCGACCGGCCCCGGCAACGGCGGTGGTGTATCAGCACTTTGGTAGTTAGCCTGTGTTTGAGAAGGCATCATCACCAAATGTTCCATGTTGAAACCCTGGTCCGAATGGCTGGGCTCTGGCTGGTTGTCTTCAATAAGAGCAAAAGTGACTGTTTTTCTTTGTGGAACACAAGTTGATCGTAGCTGATTGATATGTCGCTTGAACACATATCCGTTATCAAGCTTGACTTGATAATGCAGTTGTCCAAACTTTTTGATTACCGTTCCAGGTCTCCATAGCTGCTTATTGTTGGCGAAGTACCTTGCTTGAACCCTTTCTCCCACGCTTAATTGTCGGGCAGCGAGAGTTGATTGTTTAGACTCTTGGAATTGAACTGGTTTAAGGGCATCCAGTGTGATACGAATTTGTCTATTTAAGAACAGTTCAGATGGGGTCCTTCCGCAGCTCAAGGGCGTGGCTCGATATCTAAATAAAATCTGTTGAACCTTCTGACGCATAGACAATGGTTCATCTGCCATGGCTGCAAGCCTATGTTTGAGGGTTTGTACGTTGCGCTCAGCAAGGCCGTTCGTCGCTGGATGGCCAGGCGCAATAAATTTTTGAAAGATTCCTGCAGATTTACAGAATTTCTGAAACACTTCGCTGGTAAATATGGTTGCATTGTCTGAAACCATCACATCTGGGAATCCATTACGTGAACACACTTCCTGAATCAGTTGTATTGTTGATGTCGATGTAGGCGCTGATGTACAGGGTAGAATTTCAGCCCACTTTGATTTGGCATCTATAATAACAAGGAAATAATGTCCCTGAAAAGGCCCGGCATAATCAATGTGGACGCGCTGCCAGTTGTTTTCTGGTTCTATCCATGGGTGGAGTGGTGCTTTAGGAGGACTACCTTGGACTGCAGCACATGCTGGACACGCTCGGACTAATCTCTCAATGTCCTTGTCGATCGATTTCCAATAGACGTACCGGCGGGCTAATTGTTTCATCTTTGTTGTCCCTATGTGGGTGTGATGAAGTTCTCGTAGAACAGCAGGTTGTAATGATGCTGGAATAACTACCCGTGGTCCCCTGAACAGGATGTCATTTTCGATTGTGAATTCAGAGTCACTTACGCGGCTTTCGCGGAGCTGGTGCAGAAGCTGTGAGAGCGACTCATCTTTCTGCGTCTCATCTCGAAGTGACTGGTAAGTTAGGTCTGGCGTCAGAATCTGTTGAACAGAGGCTTCACACAGTTGATGGACCTCTTCATTTATTGCAGAGTCTGTATGAGGCCTTGGGTGGATGGGTGCCCTTGATAGGCAATCTACGTTTGAGTTTTCCAATCCTTTCTTGAATACAACCGTATAGTTGAATCCAGACAAAAATGCTGCATAACGTTGAAGTCGAGGAGAAGTCATTTTTGGAATTTTTGAATGCTGGTGAAAAATTCGCACTAACGGTTGATTGTCTGTGATCAGTGTGAAAGGTCGGGCAAACAAATATTGATAAAAATGATCCACTGCAAACACAATAGCCAATGCTTCCCTGTCCAGTTGAGAATAACCTTTTTCTGCTTGCGTCAGTGATCTTGACGCGAAAGCAATAGGTCGCTCAGTCCCATTAACTATGTGTGATAATATACCAGCTACTCCGTGCGGACTGGCGTCACATGCAAGCTGCACAGGTAATTCTGGGTTAAATGGTATGAGGACCTGGTCACTGGCAATTTCTTGTTTCAGTCGAATGAATGCTGCTTCACTTGCTGTCGTCCAATTGAATGCAATATTCTTTTTTAGAAGTTTTCGCAGTGGCGCAGTGAGTGTAGAGGCATTTGCAATAAACCGAGAGTAATAGGTTACCATGCCTAAAAATCTTCGAAGCTCGTCTGTTGATGTTGGCCTTGGCATCTCAGTTATTGCAGCCACCTTCTCCGGTGATTTTGATATGCAGTTGAATTGTACAACATGCCCCAAAAATTCGATTTTTTCCTGGAATAGGACACATTTGCGTTGATTGAGGTGCAAGTCGTACTTTTGTAATTGCTTAAGACATGCGTTGAGGTTTAATTTACATTCTTCTGTGGTAACCCCATGTACCACAATATCGTCGAAATAAAATTCTGTGTTGGGTACCTCTCGTAAAATTTGGTCCATTATTCTGTTGAATTCGGAGGGTGCCGTTTTTATACCAAATGACAAACGATTCATTCGATATGTACCCCTATGCGTCGTCATTGTCTGGATCTCACTTGATTTGTCATCAACCTTGATGTGAAGGTATGCTTTGAACAGATCTAGCCTACAGAAAAATCTTGAATTACGAAGACTGTTCAAGATATCGTCGATTCTTCGGATTGGATAATGAGAACTGATCAGGCGTTCGTTAACTCCAATCTTGTAGTCCACGCATAGACGTACTCCACCATCAGCTTTAGGAATGATAACCAATGGCGACCCCCAATCACTACTTTCTGCTTTGGACACAATTCCAGCAGCTTCAAGTGTGTTAAGTTCTTGTTCCACCAAACTGGTAAGTGCATATGGAACATCACGCTCTCGATGGTAAACCGGTGTGGCCCCTTCACGTAACCTGAGTGTCACTGTGAATCCAGGCACGCAGCCAATTTTCTCTTCAAACACATTTGGGTATCTAGCGCTGAGTTCATCGATATTCCATACATTATTGATGGAGGAACAAGATGAAAGTGATGATTGCTTTTGATCAATTTTGTTGAGGTCAATTTTGAGTCGTCGAATCCAGGCTCGACCAAGGATTGCCGCATACTCGTCTGGTACTATGTAGATTTCGTCCTGAATTGAGAGTCCGTTATACCGTGCATGTACGATAATTTTCCCATCAGGGACAAAAATGTCTTGAGTGTAAGAGCGGAATCCAATGGTGGTTGGCTGAAGTGGTTTGTTCAAGTTAAGTTCAGCAAATTGATGTCTGGGTAAAAATGTATAACCTGACCCAGAATCAACCTCGAATTTGACTGGTTTTCCATCTATATTAACATAGACATAATAACGATGAATATGTTCAGTTGATTGATATTGATTTCTGTAGATGTCAACAATATGTTTAATACCATACTGACGAACAATATCAGCATTGACTTGAAAGTGGCTGTTTGATTCTGGTAGATCTTGAATATAATTGGTCGATTTCTTATTTATTAGTGATCGTATGCATACCTTATAAACATGGCCAGACTTATTGCATAATGAACATTTGAGGTTAGACTTCAAAATGCGGCAGTCTTTTGATAAATGATTATTCCTGCCACACCTCAAGCAGAGGCCATCCAATCCTAGAGTACTCAAGTCAATTTTCGATCGATGACTGCTTCTGGACTTGGACCTGCTATGTGTGCGGCGCCGTGATTGGTCTTGAAACCCCTGACGGTTATGTTGTCTAAAGCCTTGGTTAACTTTGTTGATATCAACGACTGGATGTGTCGTTGAAGTTCTCTGGCCAAGTACCTTAGAATCGATTTTTGAAGATTCAAAAGCGACGGCTTTTGAAACAATATCTTTGAAATCTGAAATTTCTGACTGCAATAATTGTTCCCTTATGCTGTTATCTTTCAGTCCACGGATGAATTGAGCACGCAAGAAAACGTCTGCAATTGAACTTTTGCAATTACAAGCAGATATAAAGTTACAATCTCCTATGTCACTTTTAAGTGAAGCCACAAATTCAGATATTGATTGTTGATCTTCTTGATATATTGATAAAAATTGATGTTGAGCGACAAGAATGTTTTTCTTGGGAGCTAAATGTTCTTCTAACAGCTTGATCAATTCGTCAAATTCAAGATCACCTGGTGTTTTAGGAGCTGCCAGTGCAGAAATAATATCAAAATTTTTAGCTCCAATGGAGTTAAGAAGTAACCTGGCACAATAGGGTTTATTGTTTGTTATGTTTTTCATTTCCAGATAATTCTCAAATCGCTGTTTGTAATTGCGAAATGATTCTTTGTGTGAATCATAACATTCAAAATTAGGTAGTAGTACTGGGTTGATTGAGGGCAAACCTGAGTCGACGTTGCCTTTGTCAGAACTACCGCCTGGAGTTTGATTTTCTTGTATTTGAACTTGAGTCTGTTGGAGTTGATTAATTAAGGAAGACATCATTGTGTTCTGGAACTCCATAAACTTTTTAAACTGTTCACCGTCCATGTTGATTTGATTTTAGAAGAATACCTGCGAACTGGGGTGAAAAATTTCTAATTTTCCTCGTCGCCAATTTGTGGTAGCTTCTTGTAGAGTAGTACACAATTAAACAGGCTTGATAACTTGTTATTATTTACTAATATATATAATTCGACTGACACATGTCATATCTACAATAATGTTATTATATCAAAGTGCCCTGATTAGTAACTAGGCTACTATATCTTAGATGCATATCAAATATAATTATTTTTAACGCCGAATAACCTCTTCTACCTTTAGGTGTAGAGGAGGAAGGGTTAGTAAAGAATATATAATAAAGAATTTAATGGTAATGTGGAAAGTATTCGATTGTTCGGCCACGTATTTTTATCAAAAATTTGCAATAATGTAAATAATTTCGCTTTGAATTCATTTACTTAACTGAAACGAAACAATTTCTATATTTACCACCTGAACATCTTGAACATTTCTTCTTCTTGGGGTTCCGTCTCCTAACGGGGGTTGGATATCATAATGGATATCTTGATTTTGGACACCGCTGCTCTGAATAGGTCTATCGAGGAACAATTGTACCACTCTCTTAAGTTCCTAAGCCATGATGTCCGTCGTCTTCCTGGATTTCTTCTTCCCGATATTTTGCCCTGTATAATCAGTTGAAGCAGTCCATACCGTTCTCCTCGCATAACATGTCCGAGATATTGCAGTTTTCTGGTCTTTATGGTTCTAATTAGTTCTCTCTCTTTGCCCATCTGGCGTAAGACTTCTTCGTTTGTTTTTCTCTCTGTCCATGATATTCGCAACATGCGGCGGTACACCCAAAGTTCGAAAGCTTGGATTTTATCTGTATCTCGTTTTTTGAGCGTCCATGCCTCCATTCCGTACAAGAGGATTGTGAACACGTAGCATCTCGCAAGTCGGGTTCGGATTTCCAAATTTAGATCTTTGTTGGTAAGTAGGTTCTTCATTTTCATAAAAGCAGCCCTGGCCATTTCTATTCGTGATCTTATTTCTTGCGTTTGATCATTATTTTCGTTTATTATTGTACCCAGGTATTTATAAGAACTGACTCTTTCAATTTGGATGCTGTTTATTGTTAGATGTGCTGGATATGCTAGAATTGGTTTTTTAGAGATTACCATGAATTTTGTTTTCTTTGTATTGATTTTCAGGCCATATTCTTGACTGATTGTATTCAACCGTTCGACCATTCTTTGTAAATCTGAGATATCGTCGGCTAGCATCAGTGTGTCGTCGGCATATCTGATGTTGTTTATAGATTTACCATTGATTGTTATGCCAGCGTTTACTCCATCCAGTGCTTCTTCGAATATGGCTTCGGAGTATATATTAAATAGCAGAGGTGATAACACACATCCTTGTCTTACTCCTTTCTGTATCTCGATGTTTTCTGTTATCTCATTATCTATCTTGATAGCTGCCGTTTGATTCCAATATAGATTTTGTATAATTCGAATGTCATGTGCATCGATTCCTTTGTCTCTAAGTATTTGGATTAGTCTTTCGTGTTGAATTGTGTCAAACGCTTTCTCGTAGTCAATCAGGCATATGAATACATCATTGTTCATATCTAAGCATCTTTGTAGTAAAACATTTGTTCCGAATAGCGCATCTCTAGTTCCTAGTCCGTTTATAAATCCGAATTGTGTGTCGCTAATCTCCCTCTCTAGCTTCTTATGTATTCGCAGATGTATTATTTTCAGAAATATTTTAAGTGTGTGACTCATGAGGCTTATAGTCCTGTAATCAGAGCAATCTTTCGCGTTGTGTTTCTTTGGCATTACTAAGAATGTTGATTTCCTCCATTCTAGAGGTATTTCGCCTGTTGTATATATCATGTTGTATAGATCAATCAGATGTTGTAATTCTTCTTCTTCAATTAGCTTAATAATTTCACTGAAAACCTCATCTGGTCCTGCTGCTTTACCGTTCTTCGTATTTTTAATTGCATACTTTATCTCTTCCTTAGTTATTTTTATTGCGTTGGTGCCGATATTTATTTCTTGTAGTTTTGCTCTGGTATCTCCGAATAGTTCTTGTAGATATTCTTCCCACCTCTTTATCTTAAGTTTGGGATCTAGGATGATATTACCGTCTTTGTCCCTCAATAGGCCACATTGCCTCTTTTTGCCTAGTCCTGCGAGTTCTTTCACCTTTTTGTGTACGTTGAATGTGTCGTAATTTGCCTGTAATGCTTCTATTTCCTTGCATCTATCCGTCATATATTTCTCCTTTGCTTGCTTAATCTTTTTTCTAATATTTGCGTGTATCTCTCTGTATTTTGTGATATCGTTATTCTTGTACTTACGACGCGTTTCCATTAATTCTAGTATTTCTGAAGTCATCCATTCTTGCTTCCATTTTGTTTTCTTGATGTTTAGTTTGTCTTTTGCTTTGTGCATCAATGCTTTTTTCATATTTTCCCACTTGGTGTTTACGTCATCGTTTGCGTCTTCTGCCTCTCGGATTTGTTGTAGATTTTTCTGGATGTCTTGTTTTATCTCTGTTGTTATGAGATTGTCCTTTAATAGTTGTCGGTTTAGGACAGGTTTGTTATTTTTCCTTATGATCTTTTTTAGTCTTATATTGAATTTTACCACTACCGGGTTGTGATCTGATCCTACATCTGATCCCGGATATGTTTTTGCAGACAGAATTGAGTTTCTGTAGCGTTTGCTAATAAGTATATAATCTATTTGATTTCTTATTATTTGATCTTCTCTGTGTTTAGGTGATGTCCATGTATACAGTCTGCGTTCAGGTAGTTTGAACCAAGTATTTGCAACTATTAACTCTTTATCTTGACAGAATTCTACAAGTTTTTCCCCTCTATCGTTACGTTCACCTAATCCGTACTGTCCAACACAATTGTCAACACTTCCTCTGCCTACCTTTGCATTAAAGTCGCCGAGAATAATTGTGATATCTTTCTTTTTCGTTGCTCTTAATATATCGTTAAGTTCTGTATAGAATCTTTCTATATCGACTTCATCCTTTTCTGCCGTTGGGGCGTATATTTGAATTATGTTTATTTTTCCTGCATGTGACTCTAGTTGTATCATTATTATTCTTTCGCTGTATTGTATGACATTTGTGATGGATTTATTTATTTCTTTAGTTACTAAAATGGCTACGCCATATATGTGCTGTGAATCGTTTGTTCCAGAATAGTACATAGTTCCATTGTTAGTTGCACATTGTCCGTTTCCTGGCCATCTAACATCTGATATTCCTAAAATGTCTAACTGTAGTCTCTCCATTTCCATTACAATGTTATGCATCTTTCCTGATTGAAACATGCTTCTCACATTCCATGTCGCTATTTTTCTTGTGGGTGTTAATTTAGGTCTTTTGGCTAATGTCAATGCATTCCTCCCCGGAGATCCGATTGGAGGAATATAAACTCCGGAATACTTGAACATTTAATAAATAATAATTAATATTGATAGGTACCTACTTACAAAGAATATTACATTTTGTAATACAGTTTAAATCCAGATACATTGCAATGGTTCTGTGCTTCAGCAACTAATATTAATTGAAAAATTGTATTAAAACGTGGGAAGCGAGTTCAATAATAATGCATTTTCATTAACGTGATATTATTTGGCTTTAGTTAATAAATAGAGCTAAAACTGGGAATCTTAATTTCGAGTGGAACTAAAATTACACATTTTTTTTTCGAACGATGGGCCATTTGAGTTTCTGTTCGTTCTCATAACATGGTATATAGTTTAACAAAGTAGCGAAGTCATGTACAAACAGCCGGATGACCTGAAAGAAAACAACATCGAGGTACAATGCGATTAAGAAAGGAACGTGGTAAGGTGGAATTTGAATGGATAAGTTAGTAACGAACAGCTTCGTTAAAATATGCTACGTTTGGAACTGGAAGTGACAGACTTATTTTAGACAGAGTAGGTATAGAAGCTGTAATTTTGATTGTGAATTTTATATTTATTCTGTAAAAGTTAATTTAGTTTATTTAATATGTTAAATTAATATAAGAAATGTCTAACTTTTACAGTAACTAGGAATATTATGGCAACTAGACTGGGTGTGTAGTGAAATTTATGATTTAAAATAATACAGTGCATTTTACATTAGTGATTGAATACTTGTCCAATAATTAACTTGTTGTTATTTGACACGTATCTAATTATGGGAGTGTCAGCGTGCTCGACTATGATGCAGATAACTGAAATAGTTGATATGAACCTATAGAAGTTTATACCTTAGCTGTCTTGGAGAACTTCAAAGTAGCAACAAACGTCATAAGTTATAAAAAGGTGATATCAATATAGAATATTGAAGACAGGTTTAAAATGCTTCTACCGTATTACAATTACAAAATGCATGTTCAAACCTGAGAACGAATTTCATGTTTAAAAATTAATTCCTGAACTAGTACAAAAAAGTATATAACAAAAATATATTCTGAATGATATCATAAAAGATAATTGGCACCGCGGGTTTTTTAATAAAATGAAAGAGGTATATAACCATCAACGTTTGAGGTTAAGTCAAGCTGGCATTTAAAAGAGTATGTTGAAAATAGAAGAAATCAGTATTGAAAGTGACTTTATTGGGCAAAAATACAACTTTTTTCAAACTTGACAAGTGTCAGCAAAAATTGAAAAACAATTTCTTTTTCCGCACAACAATCACCCCAACCTACACTTTTATATATGGGTGGTTACAGAGTGTTTTCCAACATACTTCCACTTTTTCAATTTACGGAATTGGAAATATATAAAAAACACTACTCATCGAAATGTTTGGGCACTTTCACTACACGTCCATATCTTGTAGTGACAGTTTGCTTCTCTAATTTACTACTGTTGGGTTGTGTATCGGAATTTTATTTGTGGCCAATTTCTTCCTCAGAATCGAGTTGTTTCTTCTAAGGAACGACTTTTTCTCCAAGACTTAGTATTTCTTCGCCATCCGGAGCAGAAATTTCTAAGGGGAACAACCGTTGAAAAGGTCGAAGTAGTTCACCTCCCGAAAATTTAACTTTAGCTACTCTCGCTACATCATCTTTGCCAAGATAAATTTGGAGGACTCTTGCTAAAGGCCAATTCACGCGCTTCTTGTTATCCACTTCCAGTAATACAATGTCGCCTGGTAGAATTCTGGCCTCCTTTCTGTGACCATAATGAACCAGTTCTGCTAAGTACTTCTTCCTGAATCTCTCTCTCAAATTGTCCCTTACAGTTTGCAGATATTTTTGTCGTCCCAGTAAGTATTGTCTTCTATAGTATCAAGGTCTGGAACTTTATTACTTGGTATACTCTGCAGAAACTGCAAAGGACTGAGAGGGATCAATTCATCATTATTGGAGATATACGTCATGGGCCTGGAATTGATTATTATTTCACAATCACACAATATTGTCATCAATTCTTCATACGTGACGCTAGCTTTTCCTAAATTTCTCCTCAGGAGCTCTTTCGTAATTCTTACCAATCGCTCCCACCATCCTCGCCACCATGCGGCTGTGGGGACGTTGAAAATCTATCGATTTCTTTTCACTGAAGAGAATTTCAGAATCTCTTCCCAATCGATTCTCTTCAATAAATTATTAGCACCCACAAAACTTGTCCCGTTATCAGAATAAATCGTGGAGACTCTGCCTCGTCTGGCAATGAACCTTCTGAGAGCACGAATAAAGGCCTCTGTGGAGAGTGATGTTACAAGTTCAAAATGTACCGCTCTATAAACAGCACAGGTGAATAATAATATCCATGCCTTCTCGCCACCTCTCAAGAAAAGTGGACCTGCATAATCCATACCAGTAACCTCAAACGTGGCAGCATTTTTTATTCGATTTTTTGGTAATGGTGCAAAAGGCATTTCAACTGTTTTTTGGTTGAATCTTTTACAAACGACGCATTTCGAAATGACTTGTTTCACAGTTCTTCTGGCTTTCAAAATCCAAAATTTTTCCCTCAAAATAGCGAGAAGTGTTTTGAGACCAGCATGACATGATAAACAATGTTGCTCAAAAATCAGTCTGTGAACTATATAGTGATGATTAGGTAATACAATTTGGTATTTGAAATCTTCAGTATCTTCACTCAAAAGCAATTTAGTTTTTACCCTCAGCATAGCATTTTCATCTTTCAGCACTTGTAAATTCTGCACAACATCTGCATCTATATTTCCAAGACTTTCATGTTGAATCATTCTCAAAAGAAAAATTTCACTCCTTTCAACTTCTTCACATGTCAGTTCACCCGATTTTCTTTCCTTCTTATTCTTCGCATTGAAACAAAATCTGAATATCCATGTAACCATCCTCACAATCTTCGAATATTTGGAAAAGTACTTTAAATATTTGGTGAATTTTTCTGTTTCATGCACAACCGATGAAATGATAGATTTTCTTTTTTCAGACAATAATTCTTCCTCAGAGCAAGAAATTTCAGATTGTGGCCAAAATTCTGTATTTTTCTCAACCATTCTAGACCACTCCACCATTTATTTTCTGAAAGATTTTTAGCTCTACATCCCTTAGATAGCAAATCCGCAATATTCATATTTCCAGGTACATGAAACCAATCAACAAGATCACTAATGGAACATATTTCCCTGACTCGATTACCGACAAAAGTGGTCCAATCTTCTTTAGTTTTGATCCATGAACGTACGTACTACCATTGAATCTGACCAATAATAGGTTTTCATGGAAGAAAATATTTCAACCTTTTTTACTGACTGACAAAGTCTGACACTTATTACTGCCGCTAATAATTCTAATCTTGGTATAGAGATTGGTTTTATTAGAGCGATTCTTGTTTTTGCTTGAATCAACTGAAGTGATACGACTCTGTTCTTCTCTGAACGTAGAAAAATACAACTGGCATAAGCTGTCTTACTTGAATCGCAGAATACATGTAAAGTATTCACCGTATTATTCAAGGGATAATCACATATATGTCTGGGTATTACGCAAAAACTTAACCATGGAATTTGCTTCAACCAATTCTCAAAATCTTTGACGATATTTTCAGGTAATTCTTTATCCCAGCCGAGTTTGAATCTCCAAGTTTTTTGTAAAATTAATTTTGGAATCAAAGTTACCGGGCAAGTAAATCCAATGGGATCAAATATTCTTTGGGAAATTGACAATAAACCTTTCTTCGTTCTAGGAATATTGTTTACTTCAGTAAGGGAGTTTATATCACAGAAAATTGTATCATTCTTGAAATTCCAAGATAAACCCAATACTGAGCACACATTTTCTTCGCAAGTGACATCAACATTTGACTTTCCGAACGAATGAATCCAACCCCTGAGTTCAAACTGTGCACTGGACATGATCCTATTAGATTCTTCCTTGAACTTCAACAAATCAGACATGTTTTCTAGGCTCGTGACACAATTGTCTACGTAGAATGAATTTTTGAGTTTACTTGCTGTTTCTTTCAAATAGTCTGGTACTCGTTCCAAATGATAATTAATTGTTGCTGCTAAGAGAAATGGACTTGAATAAACTCCGAAAACTACTCTACGATGCCTATATATAATTTTCTTGTAATTTTCCTCATTTTCCCACCAGAGAAATCTCAGAAAATCTCTATCTTCTTTTTTTAAGCTGATCTGTAGGAAAGCCTTTTTTATATCTGCAATTACACCAATCGCCCCAATTTTTCCCACTCTCGAAAAACTTGTAATATTCTGAATACCTATTGGAATCCTTAAGCTTCCTTGTTACATTGAATAATCTCTTTTCTGCTTTATCAAAATTGTTTATGAGGTTTGGGTGACCTTCGACCCATGGAAGGCAAACCTGATACCTATTTTCATCTGTTAAAATTATCGTTTCATTGAAATGCTGTATGG
Source organism: Agriotes lineatus (assembly GCA_940337035.1). NCBI lineage: Eukaryota > Metazoa > Arthropoda > Insecta > Coleoptera > Elateridae > Agriotes > Agriotes lineatus. The sequence continues at coordinate 30,124 of CALNHX010003825.1, read as the reverse complement.
TCTCAATTTGTAAATGTTCCTTTGTTTTCTGTTCTGAAGAATCGTTTATACCCAAAACTGCTAAACTCCATAAATCTGGTATTTGAAAACTAGATAAAGATGAAATTGAAAAACAATTGCTTATTTTCTGCTGCTTCCCCATTAGGAGCCACCCAAGACGAGTTTGTATGGCAAACAATTCTTCGTCTACCTTCTCAATTACACCAGTAAACAATTGGCCTATTACATCAGCTCCCAAAAGAATTACAGTTTCATTTAATTTTGAGTCTGAATCTGAAATTGTTATGTTTTTACTTTTTAAATAATCTATGTACTTTTTATTTTGAAGTCTCGGTATGTAGTTACAAATTCTTGGTTGATCTAGAGCATCGAATTTCAATTGGAATGATTTATCTAAACTCTCTATGAAGACCTCAAATGAACTGTGAACGTGCGCTTCTGTTTCTGAACCTCCGAAAACACCTTGTATGATTGTTTCTTCTCGAACTTTTTCAAAATTCATTTGTTTCGCATGAGTTGATAAAATATAAGACCTTTGGGAAGCCGAATCTAACAGTGCTCTTACCAGCATTGATTTTCCATCTTTTACTAGTCGACTGATAATAGTTTGCAATTAGGTTTCAGTACAACTATTGAGGCTAGTAAGGACATTTTCCATATCGCCAGATTGTTCCTTTTGTGATTCATTTACCTTGTCATTCACAGATGATTTATTTGAAGGTAAATCTGGGCACTATAGGAAAATGTTTTCTCCCGCATAACAAACATTTGATGAATAATCTACTATTTTTCACGCTTGGTCTGAGGCATCCGAAGCAACAGTTTTTTTCTTTATGACCATATCTGTTTTTCATCAAATGTTAGTTTATTTGCACTCAAACAGTCTTGACTAGAATGAGAGCGGTCACAGAAGAAACAATTCATAACTTTCTTACCTCTTTTTTTCTCTGATGTGAAAATAGTAACTGCGGTGTTCAATTCAGGTATTTTGGGGTGGTGTGATTTGACCTTTTGATTGTTCCGTGCTTCTCCGGTTTCCTTTACTTGTGAAAAACTAGTTCGCGCTAATTTGATCCGTTCTTCACTCTCAACTTCAGCTTTCAGGAAATCTAATAAAAGATTAAAATAATTAGTGGGGTTCTTATTATCGTTTTCAGTTGAAGCGTTGATTGCAATTGAACTTCGACTATTTTCTCCCGTATTGTTTCTTGTAATAGAGCTTCGATGTCTCTCCCACACCTTAAGAACATCTTCGGGTAAAGCTGATTCTGCTAGAGGATATAACATTGCGGCATACTTGTTACTTGTTACACCTAATGTTTCAAGGGCTCTTAATTGTGTTTCAAGCTTATCGAATTAGTTGGATAGAGACATCCCTGTTTTATTTGTCATCGACTGCTTCAACACGAGATTCAGGAGCTCCCTGACGTATACCTCAATCAAGAATTCGTCTCTAGCAAACCTGGCTTTTAACTGTTTGAGGGCCTTTTCGTAATTGTCACCTGAAGGCGGGAAACTCTCAACCAACTCCCTCGCCGTGGAACCCTGTTCAGTAGCTTGAATCAAATATTGGAATTTGTTTTTATTGTCAATCGCGGGATCTTCGTGAATTTTCTTAAATTGGCCCCAAAAGCCGATCCAATTCTTCACATCGCCGTGGAACCTCTTCAACTCAAATTTGGGTAATTTGAAGTTCCTCCTCTTGACTCCTCCGTTTGTAGAATTGGCATTGCTGACTGTATCCTCTTGTTTAGTCGCCTCGTTTAAATAGAAATTACACCTGGTTTTGTATTTTATGGATTCCTCTCTGAATAATTCAACTGAATTCCATTCTTCTTCGAATTCTCCATCACCAACATCATACGAAAACAGTGCTTCTTTAATTTGCTCATCTAGAATGTAGAAACGGTCGCTTTTATCCTCTAACTGGTTCAAACGAGCCATTACATCTTCTTTTTTGGATAGTTTGTCCTTCAGTAAGCTATCCAAGTCCTTGCAAGTTTTTGTAAATGATCGCCTCAATTGGGTCCTTTCTTTCTGCAACTGGTTGGATTTCTCCATTGTACTGTCCTGTCACGGTTGCCAAATGTTGACAATAGGAGAAATCAATATTGAAAATGACTTTATTAGGCAAAAATACAACTTTTATGAAAAACTTGTCAAGTGTCAGCAAAATTAAAAAACAATTTCTTATTCCGCACAACAATCACCCCAACTTACACTTTTATATATGGGTGGTTACAGAGCGTTTTCCAACAGAGTAATTATTTGAGTAATGTTATGTGGAAGGTAATTTTGGTATCAGACAAAATTCAAGTGAATTAAGTTTATTTATACAGGGTCCGGCAGAATGACCGACCCGATTTAAATTGTTAATAACTGTTTCAAATTTTAAAATATCTTGATTTTTTTTTCAAAAATGTAAAGTAAAAACTTGCCAATTTTAGTTACAATACGACATGATCCTAGAGTCGATGAGACTGACGAAGAGCGCAGTCAGCGTTTGAAGGCAAATCAAATAAGAATTTCTCAAGCGCGATCCATATGCCCGGGCAACGCCGGGTAGGTCACAGCTGGTATTTAAATAAAAAATGTTGCTATTCGTTTACATTAAGGGCAAATAAAGTGTTCCTGTTACAGATTATTTCACCGCCAAAGTCATAAGTAGTACTGTTTATTAATATACATATTAAAACTTGTTATAGTAACTATCTAATAGATGTTTGACGTGCATAGGGTAAATGATTCATGAAAGCTGTGTTTGAAAATTCCCTTACTATTTGAGCAAAATGTGCAGGTATTTTTCTCAAATAGCACAAAGTTCGTAGATGATAGAGATTATTCACACCGTTAATTCCTTCATTGACTAGGTTTCGTAATAAAAATCTTTTTTTCGAAAGAAATATTACTTTTGCCGTAAATAAAAATCGGTCAATACGTATATAGCGTCTGCGTTTGCAGTCGGCAGGTAGTGGGTTCGAGCCTCACACCCGAACGTGATAACATCGGACGCTCTGCGGCCAACATACTAATATCGTTGGTGGTCGTGACTCCTAGAAAGGGCATTCTTCCTACTAATGCAATGGGATATGCTAGCCAACTTCCCGGGCCGCGGGCGAAGAAGGGATATAAAATCGCACTTCGTGTGGTATTAACAGTTTATCAGCCTATATTAAGAGAAAGAAGAAGTTACAAATCCGTAGCATCTGCAACAGAGCATTCAGATTTTTGGCATGTACTAATTAACCCGCTGCTGGTAGGATTAAACATTTCTGTGTAATATTGGACAATAAATACACAAACAAAAATTAATTGGATAAATGTCTTTTAAAGGAGATCGCAGTTGTTTATCAATCAAAAAATTTCAAAATATTAACATATATACAAAGGCATCGAAAGACTGAAGACCACTTTGTGAGGAACGGTGCCCTTATCTGTTGACAAAAGTTATATTTAGTATTTGGTCTGTAGGTAAATATCGGCCCAGGCCGGTAGGTCACCGTGTGGATCGGGGTCCCACCGAAGCGAAGACCCACCAAACTTCCAATAATAATAACACTTGGTCAAGCTAATATCGAGATTTATTTCAACAAGTTCCGCTAACAACAATCTATAGCGCAGCCAGTATTCAAATTAAGCAATATAAATAAGAAAATGTAACAATCGGCCGAATAACTCAATGAAAACTTACAGCAAGTGAATACTGTGTTTACATGGATAAATACAAGTTAGCCAAGGGGGTTAGAATACAATAATTATGTACCAGCGAAATGTTTAAATTTGTGATAATAGAGTAAACTCAATGTACTCGTATGTTTAAGTTAGTCTCAAGTGACATGTAAATTTTAATCAGAACCGTAGCTTGCTTAACAATAAATGCTCATTTGACTGAATGGAAAATGTTATGAAATCATTAAAAGTATAAAAATTTCAGGATTAAAATGTTAATTGAACGGGGCAAGTATAGGCGATAGCTAGCTAGTAAGCTGGGAGAACACCATGGTATATGGTGTTACGATATAATAGTAGTTTATTTATCTAGAACGAAAAGTGACATTTTAAAGACGAGAAAGTTGTTTACGTCCGAGGCGTCAGCCGAGGACGGAATTACTTGCGAGGACCTTTAAAAACACTTTTCGTTCGTGGTGAATACAACGGTTTATTTCATACTGCAAGTTTAATGAATTTTAAATGAAAAGTTGTAAATCATTTCAAATGTCATGTCAACAACTGACGTATAATTTTAAAGTACTTGAACTTTAAAATTTTACTTTAAGGTACTAGGACTTTAAAGTTCCATTTTTTGTACCATAAATAATCCGAAAAATGTAATTTTTGACATCAGTATGAAATAAATTTGATTTTAAGACACCTCGCGGTTTGAGAGTGTCAATGACATATGTCACATCCGGGAAATTTCACTGCTTGCCGTAAATCACTCATGAACAGGCTAAAACCACGGCCGAAACGCTCAGTGAGATGGGCCGGGTTCTTTGAACGGGACACCTTTAGGGACCAGCGTGATTTCATATACAGGGTGATGGTAAATAAAAAGGGCGCTACGAACTTTAGGTATAAACAAAATCCACCTTTGGCAGAAGCTCGAAGGCCAAAAGGGGTTGAAGGGTGGTAGCTTTGGTGCTCCCAGAGGTCAACACCCAGAGCGCCGGAACCTACCTTGTCGCTTACAGGTTTCGGCCAGGATCCACTGTAAGTACAAAAAATCATACGTAGACTGCCGCTAATGGCAAGAGCATACCAAAACACAACAGATATACAGTTAAAGAAAACACAATAGTAGGTAATATTTAACAAAAGGGGTCTATTGATCTTTGAATATAGCAAGTGCGGGTGAAATTACAACTGTTTCCACATATCTAAATGCTAGGATGGTTAGTGAACGGCATAATACAACTAGATTCTAAGCGGGTTTCCAAGCAACCGAATGCGCTGGTATCATTACAGTTAACATTGGCGAAGTCATACAATCTTAGCTTACGCGCAGGCACACCAGAAGAGTTTATGCCCGCTCGTTTAATAACAGCGTAATCAGCCAGGCGGCTACTTAATAATTCGCACTGGCTGCAAATGATTAAAGCTGACACCGCCACTGGGTAGAAGGGACTGAAGGCACCCCTGGTTATTGGACGGACACATTAAAGCCACGAAAAGAGGGGTTGTTCTGGGTTGCATGAAAGCTGAAAAAACAGCACAGGGCGAGAATGGTGTCGAGACGTTGCCCAACGGGAAATGCGATGCGTGAACCCTCAGATTCCTCGACAGGACGAGAATGGTGAACGTGAAGTGTCGGCGGAACGCACGAACTACACATAAAAGCCCAACGGTTTTGGTTTTTGGTAATATAATCAGCACGAAGGCGGTTGTTAAAGCCACTATGCCATATACGGGGCGATGTGAAAAACCAACGGGCCCTTTAAGAGGTTACCACAACTGCACAAGAACCTATGTTGTCGACGTCTCGGGTTCGAGTGTTCTTAAATACGACGGGAACTCACTTATAGGGAGATTTTACATACACAAAACGTAACAGACGGAAGCCGCCCGCACGGCACAGGCCGCTAGGGGACGGCGAAAAATACCACACGTCAGAAACTACTTGTTGTTACTACCAAGGTTCGTGACAGAATCTTCGCTCATAACACGCTTCTGCCGGAAGAAATCGGGAGGCGCGACTTATTATTCGCTCTTAAACAAACCATCGATATTCAATTGTTGTACGAGGCCAGATGAAAGCGGGATAAAACACTCGTTCTCTCTCATTCATACTCACACAAACTTCTAAATTGAGCGAAATAATTCCTTACTGGAATCTGGCGTCGCAACGGAACTGGCATCCATAGATGGATCGATAAAGTACACGTGAGTTAAGCCGCTGCTGAAGAATTCGCCAAGCCCGCACAAGTTTAGAAAATGCGCTTGTACAGGGTGCATTAAAATTAGACTACAATACGGAATTCCTCGACTGTTCCTAACAAAGGTCTTATAAAAATCTGTTATTACCATCTTATAAATTCATGTATAAGCAGCTGACTAGGTAAGATCTACTTGCGCGCATCGCTAACAATATAATTGAAATTATCGGATCAAATAAATATCCCAGCAAATCGAAAGTTTACGTAGTCAACGTAGCAACTAGCACTGGTGCAATTGACTCTGGGGTGAATTACTCTGGGGTGAGTTGCTTTGTAATTCGAACAGACGTTAAGTTACTCTCGCGTAAAATACATAACCTAACTAATTTGCTTTTGAATTGAACGTTTAAAATAAGGGCGGTATATACAGACTGCGCTCAAAATAGATTTAAAGAACTTAATTCGTAGTTCAAAGTTTATTGAAATATAATTAAAAATGAAATTAAAAACATTTCTCTTAATTACAGTAAATTGAGACTCGGATTCATCCAGTGAAAGTCAGCGGATAAAAATAATGAAAATTGAGGATTTTGTCGAACAGATCTTGCCTCGTTATGACGATAAAACATTCCAATAACATTTTAGAATAAGCAGAAAGATTGTCAATATTTCGTACACAGCACAGTACAAATACCGATTATTTTAGTCTTTTAGTCAAAACGAGTTTAAATCTGACAGCTGATTCTAAATAACACAGCAGCGCATGGCAGAGCTTGTAGCACCGCAAATTTTCAAGGGGCTTAAGGGGGCAGGGGAAGGAAGACTAGCGTTAGTTACTCCAAAAATTATGTTGTAATTCGAACGCGAGGTAACTTGCTCTGGTGCACTCCAGAGCACTCTAATGTGTAATGCGAAAGCAGCTAATATGGGATAGATATGCAAAAAGGAACCAATCCACAATACTACAATTTTTCGCCTTTTTGCATAGGTGGCTAACAGAATATTTAACTTACGTTTTGCAATAAGGAACTAAACCACATTGTCCTATCGCAAGATGCTATAAGGTTGAGGAGCAACTCTGCGCAACCCGTAAACGAAAGGCGACCACAGCTCTGGCTAGGCGATTATTGGCGTGAATAAGAACTAGGCGGCGGTTCTTAAGGTTAGGAAAATACATAGAGCAGGTATCGTGTAGTTGAATAAAGAGATATACAAGTAGTAGGAGTAACAAGAGGCGTTAATAATAGTTAAAAATATATAACAAGGCACTATTAACAATGTCAAACAAAATACGTGTGGCGTGCTAAACGCACAGATAATACTAGAATTGTAGCTGACGATTCTACATTGCAACTAAATTTGGAAAAATTACAGAATTAAATACCTGTCTTAAAAAATGTTAACAACGTAATCAACCTATATGCACGCATTATCTGCTTGCAAGGCCTAGTATAGCTCGCCGCCTTCCTCCTGAAAAACTCAAAGCAGCCAAAGCCGAGTTTGAGTATATGCTGGAACAAGGAATATGTAGGCCATCGAGCAGCCCTTGGGCAAGCCCGCTTCATTTAGTTCAAAAAAAGGAACCTGGAAGTTGGCGACCTTGTGGCGATTACCGCCGTTTAAACTCAATCACAATTCCTGACAAGTATCCAATTCCGCATATTCACGATTTTACACATTCATTGGGTGCCAAGAAAATATTTTCGAAACTTGATTTAGTGCGTGCATATCACCAAATACCGATAGCCGAGGAGGACATTCCGGAAACCGCGGTTATAACACCTTTCGGTTCATTTGAGTTTACAGTAATGACCTTCGGAATTGTAACGCAGCCCAATCATTCCAAAGATTTATGCATACAGTTTTACAAGGACTTCCATTTTGTCATGTATATATAGACGACATCTTAATTTTCTCGAGCAATATAGACGAACATTAAAAACATTTGCGAACGGCTTTCGAACGTTTCCGCGAGTTCGGTGTCTCAATAAATGTCGCAAAGTGCGTATTTAACGCGGAGGAGGTAGAATACCTCGGATACCTAATCTCAGCCAACGGAATTAAACCACTTCCGGAGAGCGTTCGAGCTATTCAACAATACCAAAAACCAGAAACAGTATGTGAATTACGCAGATTTCTAGAAACAATCAATTTTTACCGGAAATTCACTAAGAACGCGGCTAAAATACAAGCCCCGCTTAATGAATACCTGCGCGACTCTAAAAAGAACGACAAGCGACCCATTGTTTGGACCCCGGAAGCGACAGCAGCGTTCGAGGCATGCAAAGAACAATTAGCTGACGCGACGCTACTGGTTTACCCCATCGAGGATGCACCCCTCTCACTCATGGTGGATGCTAGCGACTTCGCCGTAGGTGGCGTTCTGGAGCAGAAAAGTAATTATGTGTGGCAACCGCTAGGATTCTTTTCAAAAAAATTAAATAAAGCCCAACGCAACTATAGTGCGTATGATAGGGAGTTGCTTGCAATTTACGATTGCATCAAGTACTTTCGCTTTATGATCGAGGGACGACCTTTAGTTGTAAGAACCGATCACAAGCCGCTCACTTTCGCTTTTCAGCGAAAAGCCGAGAAGGCAGCTCCCAGGCAACTTCGGCAGTTAGACTTTATAGGGCAGTTCACAACGAACATTGTTCATATTGTAGGTTTTCAAAACGGTATCACGGATACGCTTTCACGTATCGCCGTCATTAACTTGCCTACGATAGTTACAGCATCGGAACTAGCAGCAGAGCAAGAACAAGACGAAGAATTGCAACACCTAAACACGACTTCCCTCAAAATGAGTAAGTTTACACCGCCAGGAGAAACCGTACAAATTTGGTGTGATACATCGAAGAATAGAATACGTCCATATGTGCCAAACAGCTTGCGAAAACGCATTTTCGATATGTGTCACAATCTGTCGCACCCAGGTATACGATCAACGTCTCGTTTTATCAGAAGCAGATACGTATGGCCATTGATGAATAATCATATTGCCCAGTGGGTACGAACTTGCTTACCATGTCAGAAAGCGAAAATACTGAAACATACAAAAAGTGTGCAACAAACATTTCCTGTTCCAGAAGAACGATTCGAGCATGTGTATTTAGACTTAATAGGTCCACTTCCGCCTTCACAAGGAAACCGCTACTGTCTTACCATGATAGACCGTTTTTTGAGGTGGCCCGAAGCAACCCCGCTACAGGATATTACCTACAGCTGAAACAGTAGCAGATGCATTTTTCAGCACATGGGTCTCCCGTTTTGGTTCCCCACGTTCTATTACAACGGACCAAGGTCGGCAATCTGGGTCAGCACTTATGAGCTCTCTAACCAAGCTGATTGGCACCGAGCGCGCCCGCTGTACGCCATACAGGCCACAAACAAACGGCATATTAGAACGTTGGCACCGTACACTAAAAACAGCAATAATGTGCCACGAGACAGGCAGATGGTCAGACATATTGCCAGTAATTTTATTAAGCCTTCGCACCACTTACAAGGAAGATTTAAATTGTTCGCCTGCTGAATTGCTATACGGCACGCCTTTGCGGATTCCAGGTGAATTTTTTATAGATCAGCTGACCAATAATGTAGACCCAGCATCCTTCCCGGAACTAATTCGTCAAACCATCCGGCAAATGTACCCTACAACTTCACACCACGGCCAAGCAGCAGTTTTCGTGCCTTCCGAATTACCGACATGCACACATGTCTTCTTGCGGGATGATAGCGTCCGAAAATCATTACAGCCCCCGTACACAGGTCCATACGAAGTCCTGGACCGCAAAGGCAAGGTGTACACAATAAAAATTAAAGGAAAGCCTGTCAACATCTCCATGGATAGCTTGAAGCCCTGTTTTTACGAAAAAAACGCGGAAGCTCTCCAACAGCAAAACCTCCGTTCCGCAACAACCAGATCCGGTCGCACCATCACTCTCCCCGTACGTTTCCAGTTCACGGATTCATGACTACGTCATTGGGAATGGGGTGATGTAGCGGCAGTGCGTATTCAAGTTTGCGCGCGTTTTGGCAACAGTTAAACCTTGTTTCCGGCGAAGCGGCGCTATTGGCTCACGCGCACGGAAAATGACGCTAGACAGTTACCGGTCGCAGCGCGTGCAGTTCAGATCGTGGTTTGGTTAATTATCATACATGTTTTTTGTATTTAGTTATGGTACAAGAATAAAGTGTTTATTAGCAAAGCAGAAGTGTTTTCATTTAAGTAGTGCAACATAACTACAAATCTTTCAACAATAATGTTAGCTTCCATACTGGTTCAGGTTCCTGTCCAATTTTTATAACACGTATGTTCAGGGCTAGTTTCGTTATAATATAAATCTTTCCTGGCGCATATCAGACAATATTTGTTTTTTACTGCCATATACAGCACTTTTTTTGTTCTCAGTCCTACTAGACAAGCAACTCCGGAAAGTGCATTATAATTAGTTCGATAAGAACGTTTACACCAAGCCCCGTCTGCTACTACAGCAATTGTAGGATAACCTTCAGAATCAACTCCTCCATTTTCCCTTGCTAATATTGCTTCTTCTTCAGCTGACTTGCAATTGATTCCGTGGCGGCACGATTATAAATGTTACATATCTGGTCATGAGAATTTGCATAAGTTGCAGATGAAATTGTCGGTATATCCATAGCTGAAGAGAATTCTGGTAATTGTGTATATCCTGCACCTATTGAAACAGTAGCAGAAACGGCTGCTAGGTTTACACTCATTTTGCTTTCATCGTCCAGCTTCTCAGTCGACACAGTATCTACTTTGTTATACACCAAACACTTCACAGTATACACAGATGCAAATCCTAAGCGTTTTTCACTAATAATATCCATATTAAAGAAAGAACAACCAAAACTCTCGTGATGAAGCGATTTTAACGATTTTAAAAAATGGGCGATGTCGACAAAACGGCGACCACTAATAGCACTAGTTTCACTTTCTTGTTTTTGTTCAATCTACACTTCTAGTTCGACTAACGAATCTGATAAAGAGCAGTTTTCTTCGTTGAAACCACTGAATTCACTTGATTCAACAGAATCGTATTTTTCAGACATATCACCGTTAAAAAAAAGTTCTTCGTTCACCAACACATCAGACCCATTCATAGACATTTTGGTATCGGTATCGGACATAGATGGTGCATTGAAAAACACATCCGCTACATCTACATACATTTTTGTATCCAAGTTTGATGAAGAAGTAGCTGCACTATCCGCTGCAAACTTTGCCGCGCGCATTTTCATTTTTTCTTTCACGCTTCGTCTTTTTTGAAACAGACGAGAACATTTAGAAACTGAATACGGTTTACGACCCGTGTTTGATAATAAACTTTCAACTGCATAAACAATGCACTGAAGTTGATAACATGTGCATACTGATTTATATAAGGACACTGTCAGGGGTGGTCTAAAATTGAAATACCCCGTAATTGGTCAATTAAAAATATTCTTGTAATATTAAAACGTCCTTCTCGGGATCAATTATATAACGTTTAGCAAATTCCACAAATTTGTACTTTGTAGGTTTTATGGTATAATGACTAATAGTCTAACTAATTACTTTCTAATGTTTCACCGTAATAGTAAATTCCAACAGTATAGTCGAAGGCACTTTAACTTAGCAGGTACAAAGTTCGCTTTGTATTGTATTAGCATACTAACATACTAATACAAAGCGAACTTTGTACCTGCCAAGTCCCTTCGCCTATAATCATTTCCATGATAATAAATAAATAAACAGAATGTGAGAAACACAAGTAAAAAGAAAATTTGGACTTGGCAGCAAAGAACTTAGGAGTAACAATATAAAAAAAGACCGCCAAGAAGGCGCCTGGACTTTCTCATACATTAAACAGAGAATAATCAACCGACACTGGCGAATAGCAATCGAACAGGCAAGACACGGTACGGGTAACACACGTTGAACTTTGCAATTTTTTTTGCACAATATGATTCTAACGCATAAGGGCTATTAAATGACTTAAAGTTTATGTCAATCGGATTAACGGTTTTTGAATAAACGGACGTTAAAGTCGGAATATTCAAACAATCGTAGCGGCCTTAATTGGTATGGGAAAGTAAAAAGTAGGTAGTAGTAATGTATAATTTCATATGAGTAGGTCATAGAAAATATAAGCTATACGTTTTAGTTCAGTAAGTTTTTATTTGACGTAATTATATAACATATTTATTACTGAATCTTATTTTAGTAAAGTTTTTTTCAATTAAGTAATTGATTATAGAAATCAATCGATTAGTGATAATTGATTATCTTTCATTTAGTGTTATCATAGTCATAATTGTTTAAAAATAGATAATATTTGAATGCAGTTTTTGCTATTTTGATAAGATTAGATCTCGTAATATTTGTTAAATACCTAGACATACAACAATGTTAATAGCATAAGAATTAGTAACGTGTTTGTTTGGAGACAATTCTGGAAAAATAAATGTTTGTATAAAACTGCATCAATATTAACGAGAGCTAAACGATTTCAATACACCAAACGATTTCTGCAAGAAACATAAGTTGTAAAATGCAAGATAATAACGTCTGCGGATTGTTATCTAAGGATTAAGCGAACAACGTTTAGTGGATGCCTACTAATAAGGCGTTGCTACAAATTTCAAGCAGATATTTTTTCTAACTAAAAGGAAGCCTTAAAGTCAAGTCCAGTTTATGATTTTTTTTTATATTTGTGCAGTATATACGAGCCCAGAATCACATCATTTGGCCCAGTTCAGATTTTTCAGGTATCTTTATTTTGGTAATACTCACAAAAGAAAATCTTTTTGGTTAATATTGTTACGTCATAATTGTATGAGTTTTTAGCAATATTTGAAACAGCATTAGCAATAACAAATTACAAAAATAGTCGGAAAACAGTACCTTACAAATAAAATACCGATTCATTTTATTTCGCCCACATGATCAAAATATAATTTCGTTCACTGTAGCATGTTGTGGTTGAAGTAAAACAAGCTGTTTGTTATTTACTAACATATTGCCAGTCTGGTGTCTGCATTCTTTTTGCAAAAATGGTACGTGGTTAAGCTATTGTCAATGTGTTTAATTCTGGTAATTCCTGTGTCAAAATTTCCAAACAATTGCAATTATCGTATTATAGTGTATGAAATATTGTGAAACTATAAAATTCTGGGCTCGTAATAGTAAGTATACCAAAATTCAAATCGATATCTTTACATTTGTGGAAGTTTACAAGAAAATAAAAAATTAAAAATTGAACTTCAAGGCCGTATAACTTCTTACTGAAGGAACTTTGTACTAAGGTATATTTGGCTTAATCGATTTATTATACGTAACGAATCAATGACTATTCGGTGTCCCATTCTTTTTGGGTGACACGAATCGGCCCATTACAGCATCATTGGCATGCAATGTCAGGAGGGGTCCAAAAGCAGGAGTGTGCAAGCAAGTGGGAGAGAGTATATTTGTAAATGTTTGTTTCTTACAAGCTTACCGGATTGACTGATTGCGGAGCGCAATTTTGTTGACATGTCGAACTCCATTCGTATGATCAGACAGCCCCTAAGAATTCACGAGGATATTAAAATGCTATGTGTGTGCTCAGAATTAATAATGTTACCATGAGTTATCAGAGAAGCGAAAAGAATGGCTGCTGACCTTAACCAGTTTCTAGAAAAGATAAAGGACGCGACGTTCTGAAAGGGCGAAAGCCAAAGAAGAAGAAGAAGCCAATAATGAGATCCAGTATAAAATGTTAACAGAGTTTATGTGCAGTGAACCACAAGCTTAAAGGTGTACTATTTGGGTCTGCAACCGAACGTACAGATTTTATGGCAATTCAAATAACCAACATTCATCAAGAAGGGATATTGATCAGAATTGCTGTGCCTTTATGTCATAATTAAGTGTCGTGGTCCATCCTGTTTATTTATATAATACTTCAAATTGTGAAATGACATTTAAAATTTTATTTCATACTGATGTCAAAAATTACATTTTTCGGATTATTTATGGTACAAAAAATGGAACATTAAAATCCTAGTACTTTAAAGTAGGTAAAATTTTAAAGTTCAAGTACTTTAAAATTATACGTCAGTTGTTGACATGACATTTGAAATGATTTACAACTTTTCATTTAAAATTCATTAAACTTGCAGTATGAAATATACCGTTGTATTCACCACGAACGAAAAGTGTTTTTAAAGGTCCTCGCAAGTAATTCTGTCCTCGGCTGACGCCTCGGACGGCAACAACTTTCTCCACTTTAAAATGCCACTTTTCGTTTTAGATAAATATTAATAGTAGTTTATTTCATAGTGATGTCAAAAATGACATTTTTCGGATTATTTATGGTACAAAAAATGGAGCATTAAAATCCTAGTACTTTAAAATAAAATTTTAAAGTTCAAGTACTTTAAAACTTATTTATTGTACAAAAATGGAACATTAAAGTCCTAGTACTTTAAAGTAAAATTTTAAAATTCAAGTACTTTAAAACTTATTTATTGTACAAAAATGGAACATTAAAGTCCTAGTACTTTAAAGTAAAATTTTAAAGTTCAAGTGCTGTAAAATTATACGTCAGTTGTTGACATGAAATTTGAAATGATTTACAACTTTTTATTTAAAATTCATTAAACTTGCAGTATGAAATAAACCGTTGTATTCACCACGAACGAAAAGTGTTTTTAAAGGTCCTCGCAAGTAATTCTGTCCTCGGCTGACGCCTCGGACGTAAACAACTTTCTCGTCTTTAAAATGCCACTTTTCGTTCTAGATAAATAAACTACTATCAAATTATAATTTATGGAGATTAATAATGTCAATAATAATGCATGATTTTAAATTATTAGAATAATAAAAAATCAATCAGTCGTAACATGTTTAATATAGTAATAAGTTTACAAAACGTTTCGCAATTTATGATTGCTTCATCAGTTGTTAAAAAATTTTAAATTTGGTTTACATTTCTGAAAGGAAACACAGATTAGCGAATACATTCATTTCAAACAAAACCTGTATACGCACTTAGAAATATTATAATATTGAATATTGACGAAGTGTAGAAACTATTACGACCATTTTTCTTAATTTATGCACATCCCATTTTATTGTAAAGTTAAAACAATGTATTTTTTTTTTAATAATAGCAACCATACCAACAAACTAATTGTTACAAATGGTAATGTTACAATATGTACAAACTCCTATTAACTAAACAATTGGCTTAATGAGGTCAAGGGTAGACCATTTTACAAGAACAAATGTAATTTTTATGAGGGTGACTTGATGACGAAATTTAACATCATAACTCTATAATAAAGCAGAACACTTCCCAAGGTCAAACATTTCAACTCCTGGTCTATGTGCAGTTACACTTGTGGGCGTTGTCTTGATATTAGCAGCGTTGCCAGACCTGGTACAATTCTACGAATCTGGTACATTCTGAAACCGTTTCTGCAAAAGTATATTTTTAAAACGCGCATGCATTCAGTCTGGCAACCCTGCATATTCTGACCCGAGTGGTGCCGACCTACCGATGCCAGCGGTGACGTAACCGATCTTTGCCGTTTATGTTTGGAAGTGTGGTTAAAGATTCGAAATAATGAATTGGAGTAATTCTTCTTCAGCTTTCCAGCATTTCACCAGTGGAAAGACCAAATTGAAGGACGCACTTTGTCATCGTATGGACTTCACACTTCATCTAAATTGCTGGCGGATGGCAGTAAGAAACAATATTATTACAACTGTCTTCGCTCTGTAAACTTTTTGTGTGTTCTAGGCAAATTAAAACAAGGTGTAACTTTTGAGCACATATTAAATGATATTCGTGATGCTGGATTGACGAAAAACAAACAAATCCTACCTTTATAGAAGAAAGACTTGCACAATATCGCAAGAGATTTTCGTATAGAAAAAGTCGCAGGCAATTTGCATAACCTCCGATAAAAGAACTGGTGATTATATAACTAAAAATCATAACATTGTAGTAAATAGTGAAGTAGTACAGTAGAGTAGTCATGCAAAAAACCTAGGTATTATAATAGACGATAAATTATCATTCGAATTGCATGTGAGACATATTTACCAAATGTCATTTATGAAATTACGTACTTTGTATAGTTTAAAATATTTATTAGACGAAAAAACCAAACTCATGTTAGTTAAGGCGCTTTTTTATGCGCATTTATACTATTGCACTATGGTATTTTTTCCAAATCTGACATAATTCAACAAAACTAAACGACAGCGAGTACAAAACGCTTGCGTAAGATTTGTCTGTAACATTACATACAAAGAGCTCAATGTAAAACAACGTAGTATGTATCTGTAGTAGAGGTGGGCAATCCCATTCATTTTTGGGAGTCAATTCTTACGATTCAATCAATCAACATGAATCGATTCATTCGATTCGTTCATTTGAACGATTCAGTTTCGTTCGGTTAGGTCCCACTGAATTTTAGGTTTTGCACCGAGCGCGTCTGTAGCATTGCAGTTGCAGGTATTACTTATGAAACAGTGGCACCAACCAAGTTTAAGATTCGGTTTCGTTTAGTTCGTCCCGTTCGCGTTCGGGTTTCAATTTTTGAATCGCGCATTGCGTCGTACGATCAAAATCTAATACAAACGACGAACCGAGACAAGAAGAAACCGATTCATAGGATTCACGATTCTTTATTCAGATTTAAATCACGCTGCGCAGCGTCGTACAAAACGTAACTTCGAATCAATTGAACGACGAATCGAGACAGGAAAGAACCGATTCAGACGATTCTTTGGTCGGAGTCGTTCAAATGAACGATTCGTTCATGAATCGCCCCACCTCTAATCTGTAGGTATTGTATGTTTTTGTATACTCTGATCTGTACTAAAACGCCAAGATATTTGTACGACTTGTTGAGCAAAAGATCAGAAGTTCACAATGTAAATATCAGGTACAATAGTTATACAATACCACAACATCGAACAGCTAAATTTGAGGGCTGTTTTCTATATATGGCTCCCACATTGTTAAATAAGTTCTTTGATATGTTTCCAGAGCAGCCACTTTCTATTAAGAGTGCCTTGTTAGAATTAGTTAGTAACACGATTTAAGATAATAATAATAATAATAATAATAAATTTATTGATATCAGAATACAAATAATAATATGTACATTTATAAATTAAACATATAGCACCAGCCTCGACACCGCAAGGTAAATGAGGTTACAGATAATACATACATACAATAAATATAGCACCTAATCCCTCGAGGGATTGTTTTGTTGCTAGCATGTACTGTATTGTCTTATATTAAGTTTGTGTGTGTACAGCATTTGCTTATATTTGTGTGATGCCCCGGGAGGGTGGAAGACTGGCTTTGCCAAACCCCCTCGGTTTGTATACCTCTTTGGTATTCAATAAATGGATTTATTATTATTATTATATAAAACAAATTACAAATTATCACAAATTTTAATAAAAACGAACTACGAAGTCTATGTGTGGTCAAACCTCGTGCTAATGTTTTCAGTAGCATCGGTTTTATTCAAAAGGCCATCCATTATATTTTTTTCTTCAACAATTGTTGGTTTATTAAATTTTGATACGTCTTTAATTTGCTTCTATTTTGTTGTAACCAAATTGTAGCAACTGTTGAATTTGAAAAGACGTCATTATTGTAATGTCTCAAAAGTCCCCATCGATATCGCGCTTGCGTTTTGAGTTATTCAAGGTCAAATGTCACAGAAATAAGTTTTTCGCAAATATCTCGCTTTCTATGGGTCGTATGACTTTTTTAGTTATTACAAAAAATGAATGCTAGGAAATTCTCTACAAAAAAGATTATACAGGGTGTATACGAATTCGACCGACAAACTTTGGGAGCATATTTCTCTCACTAAATACAGCCTAAAAGATTAGACAACCTTGATCCTTATCTGCAAGATAAACTCTGCACAGGTCAAAACACTTCGAAAAAACACTATAAATTTTTCAAGATTTATCTGGTTAAATAAAATAAAAATTATCAGAAATCCATTAGCTTGATTATTAAGAATAACATTTATTATCAGCTATGGCCTAGCTATCATCTTTCAAGAATTCTGGACTTTCAAAAACAATTAAAAATTAGTGTTCCTACTCATTACACGCATTCAAATCTCCAAACTTGAATATTTTATTTTTACTGGTAGTCTGATTAATTAAATGTCATGTTTCATATGTACCTAATGTCATTAATTAATCAGTATAGTTCCATATTTGAGTAAAATTTCATGTTCATGTTCATTTCAATGTTAGATTAAAAGACAAGTCACAAAAGAGGTTCTAACTTTGAAATGAAAGGAGATTGGTTATAAGTATACGAACAATTTAGGTATATCTTTAGGCAGTAAATACACCCTCGAAGTTTGTCGGTTGAATTCGTATACACCCTGTATAGTTTTTTTACATACAACTAACCGTTCAGTAAATAACACACTATTAAGTTTAGCTTAAACAAGGTTAACGATTTAATGTCAATATGATAGATGTCAAAAGTGTTACCAATACAAAACTTGGAAATTACTAGATTCTAACATTAGTTCTGCCATCTATGACCACTGGTTTGGATTCAAGTTGTAGTGACATCGCCATGGATATGCCATCTACGAGTGCTGGATCAAGTTCAGACGACATCCCCATGGACATGTGAGCTATAGATGTTGGTTCAATTTCCAGTAGGGATGGTTGTCAATTTCCGGACCTACTCTTTTGAACCTAGTTCGTTTGCCGGAGTAGGTGCACCTGGTTCGGCAATCCTTAAAGAGTAGGTCGTCTGATCCGGCGTTCCTTCAATGAATCAAACCTCTGTGCAACTAAGCCAAACCGCCCCAGCGCTGAGGAGCGCGGAGCGGCGGAACTGTGGAACGGAATGCCGGACTCTTGCTCCTACGAAGCGGATCGGATCGCTCCTCTTTCTCGGACTGCAAAGACGTCGAATTTGAAATCGGAATGGAAATGAATCGATGCGGTGTGTGCTTCGCAATCGTTCGTAACTGACTAGGAACTGCTTAATCTACGCAAGGAATTTCAGATTCGGATTCGGAATTGCGGGATCGTAATGGCAATGCCTCGTGTGTTGTGCCAAAATCATAGACCATGTAGGCTACTGTAAGGTATAAATAGAAAAAACGGAAAACACTTCATAATTTTAAATTGTAATAAACATATTTAATTGTAATAGTTTATTGATGCCCTGCTAATGCAATCAAAGAAATCTTTTACAATCGACGACCCAGCAAAAACTTCCGACCGGAGCCGTCGGATTCAAGTCAAAATCACGTCCCCGACATTAACATATGAGTCATAACATGCGACTGTAGGTGCAGGCCGAGGCCTCGTGCAGGCCCATCAGAGATCCGACTCCGACCGCTCCAGCGTCTGGCGAGACCTGCTATATCCCGGTGACCTCAAGCGGAACTGAACCTAGTTTCTTGTTTCTTGCACCTAGTTCGGAGTCGGAGTCGGATCAGGTGCACTTGATCCTTTAGCGGAACAGGTTTTACCATCCCTAATTTCCAGTGACATCGTAATAGGCATATATGATGAAGAGGTTTGTATTTTTGTGAATTATCTGTTACAATGTTATGTACCTATTTTAATTATGGATTGCAGCTATGGTGTCACTGTAGGAAACCAGACGACGGCGAACAAATGGTAAAATGTTATGACAGAAAATGTAGAATAAAATTGTACCATTCAGCATGCCTACAATTAAAAAAATTCCTAAAGGAAAGTGGTTATGTGAACTCTGTAAATATACTGCTCCACAAATAAACTGGACCATTTGCATATATTGGTGCAATTTTTAAAAATATTTTCCAAAAGGGCAGTCATGAAATTTTTGGTAACCTTTCATGATTGTGTCACTATAAAAATCATTTCTTTTCATAATTCTGTTTAAAGAAAACGAAGTCCATTAATAAAATATCATCATTTTAAAATTTTCAATTTTGCCCAAATATTGATAGCACATTGCATACAAAGTATGCTGAATTGTTGCCAAAGATTTTTAAACGTTCTGGAGAGACTCAAAGAACTATTAATTAACCTTTTTTTGTGATTCCTCTTATTTTTGTGAAATATAGTTTTTTATAGTTTCATAATTTTTTAATTTTATTAATATGATTTTGTTAATTGTTCAGTTGATATTTGAGAATAGTGAAATTAAATATGCTTAATATGAGTATACTATAAAACAAAAGCTTTTATATACAGTGTGTCCCTGGATAGGTGAAACGACTCTTGTGAAAGGTAAAAAATTCTCGATTTAAATTTTCATTTTTTGGGGTTCAGCCCTGCTGGTTAAGGAGTGTGGGCAATCCTGTGCGGGACGCGACGTAAGGGGGTTGGCCTGTGGTAAATGCATATACTACGGCAGGCATTGCCAACTTCAGAAAGACAAATAAAGTATAATGTGTTTCTCATTTTTGAGTACATAGTAAAGATGAATGTATGGTTTTTAAATATTTTTTACGATTTTGTACCTGTAATAGCAATGAGAAACTATTTTTTACAGACAAAATGTAGTTTCGAATTGAATAAATTAAACGCTGAAGTTTGTCAACGTTGCCAGTCGTTTGAATGACACTTTTGCTTGGCACTACTGCTCTTATGGCACTCTAACCTATAATACGCTGTCAACAATGAGTTGTTGCATCGGAAGAAGCTGCGTCAATCGTGCATGCTTCTAAACGCGCATAAAGCCGCGACGAAATTGTGCAAGATAGCGTGTCGCACGGAGTAGAAGGCCGGAGAATCGTTGACATTCCGGTGTTAGCCAAAAACTTGAAATGCCTTGTCTGCGACCAAATTTTGTCGTTATCGTGCATAGAAAATGAAAGCCGCCGTGGTCTGGCAAGTGTCTTCAAAATTCGATGCCATGTCTGTTTGACAGTTCGTACTGTGCCAACGATTGGTTACTCTTATTCTGACGGCTATGTTCAACGTAAAATATACCACGTTAATTCTAAAGCTGTTCTTGGGGAGTAGCAAGTATTCAATTAATCCGACATACGTATTTCGCTTGCGCATGAAGCGCTGAGAAAGCTGACACCCGTATTCATAGTCGTTCGCCAGCGGATCGCCGGCGACTCGCCGGAGTTTCGTTATGAATAGTATGTTGGCGGCACTGTACGTCTATGTCAAATTCGAGGTGATCAGGTTAGGTTTTCAGTCAGTTTTGACAGAAACTGACACAAAATCTAACCTGCTAACCTCGAATTTGACAAAGACGTACAGTGCCGCCAACATACTATTCATAACGAAACTCTGGCGAGTTGCCGGCGATCCGCTGGCGAACGACTATGAATACGGGCGGACTTCGCAGCGTTGCCGCATAAAAGTGACAGGCAGGCCGACCGGAGCCATTTTTAGTGCACAACGATATATTTTTCACTAATGCAACAAATTCAGCGAGTGAATCGAGTTCAAATTTTACCAGTGTCTTCGGAGAATATTGCATTTGGTTGTGCAAAGTGTTTCATCAACATTTCTTCGTTTACTTTTTTTTTTAACCGTCCCGAAAGTTTCCGCCCATAAGAGCCCATGTATTTTTACACAATTTTACGATTTATTTTCTCCTATTCTGACGAGACAATTTTCTTCAAATTTATAGGGGAGTTTTTAAATGCACTTTTCTACAGTATATATTTTTTTTACGATTTTCTATTCGTCAAGTACGTAACGCCCCAACCTCCTTAAGTAGAGATGGGCGCGTGAGTGAGTTTTTGCTCACGTCACGCACGTTTCACACTTGCTTTAAACACTCACATTCACTCACGTTCACGGCGTGACACGCCGCTCACGACGTGACACGCAGCTTTTATTTCAAAATTTGAATTCAGATAGAACAGAATGTTCAAATTTAAAACCAATGAAAAAAAACCCTAAACAGAACTAAAAATATATTTTACACGTGACATAATTTACGTGATATGTTGCAATCAGAATAGTTGATATAAAAGAAACAAATGAAAATTGATCACAATAACTGACGACAAGGGATAAATACTGATTTCTCGCAAATACATTTCTTGCAGCTGTCTTCAAAGACATTACTTTTAATACCAAAATCTGTCATTGGAATTGGTATGAGTACAGAATATATGTTGCTAGGCAACACTTAATTCATAGGTTTATAAGTACTTTTAGGTACAAAGATCAACATTTTCAGCGTTAAGGCGAGTATACAAAACAAATCATTACTTTTATTAGAATAATAAGTTCATCTACACATGTACACAATAAATTGGTTTATAGATATTAACGATACAAGTTTGATTATGAGCATCTTAACGAAACGAGTTTGATTGCCAAAACGAGGCGGTGAGCCGAGTTTTGCGGCAATCAAACGAGTTTCGTTGTGTGCCATAAGCAAACGTGTATTGTTCAATATTTTATCTTCATCAATAAACTCTGGTTCACTGTATAAAAAGAGTGCGGTAATATTCATTACCGCACTGAGTGCGGTAATATCTGTCCATTACCGCACTGAGTGCGGTAATATCCATTACCGCACTCAGTGCGGTAATGAAGCTCTTAACGATACTAAAATTAATTTGGTTAAGACGCTATAACAACACGGATGAAGATAAAAAATAAAACGTAATCAACATTTTCAGTGTTAAGTCGAGTATACAAAACAAAACATTACTTTTCTAAAAATAGGTTTATCTACACATCTACACAATACATTTTTCGTTTAATAATAAAACGTAATTAACATTTTCAGCGTTAAGTCGAGTATACAAAACAGAACATTACTTTTATTAGAATAATAAGTTCATCTACACAATAAATTGGTTAAAAAATAAATCGTAATCAACATTTTTAGCGTTAGGCCGAGTATAAAAAACAAAACATTACTTTTATTAGAATAATAAGTTCATCTATACATCTACACATTAAAATTTTGATTTAAAAATAATATGTAATCAGCACCCGGGGCACCCTGCAGTTTTTTTATTCGTTATTAAATATTTAACGTGAAATTAACGTGAAACGTGAATCACGCCTTGGAAATTTTTCACTCACGTTTACGTCACGATTTTCAAATATTAGTCACGTTCACGACGTGACACGCCGTGACACGACGTGACACGACTGTTTTCACGTCACGCGCCCATCCCTACTGTTAAGGATCTTTCTCTCGTACAAACCTAATCTTAGAGAAAGAAAAAGTATATATAGGTCAAATAAGAGAAATACCAGAAGCAAAATTCAAGTACCCAGGCATTAATAAAGATAAATAGCCAACTTGCGAACCTCTCGTAAAATAGGAAACGGGCCAATCAAAGTAAATTTTGAAGCAAATACGATAATCCATTTTTATTAAAGTGCAAAATAACGTAATTTTATCTCTATCGGTGTTGTTATAGACTATTAACCAAATTAATTTTAGTATCGTTAAGAGCTTCATTACCGCACTATTTTTATATAAAAAAATACATTGAAACACAATTTGTCGATGAAGATAAAATACTGAACAATATACGTTTGCTCGTGGCGTTGTGGCACTTAACGAGACTAGTTTGATTGCCGCAAAAGTTGGCTCACCGCCTCGTTTTGGCAATCAAACTTGTTTCATATTAAGATGCTCAAAATCAAACTTGTATCGTTAATACGTATCTATAAAAAAAATTGATAACAATAGGCTGCGTATGTTACGATGTAATGGATTTATTATTATTATCTATCTACATAAATAAAAATCACTTGCCGCATGTATGTAGGGGTGGGCGATATTAAAATTTACATATCGATATTCGATATCAGAATTATATCGATATTTATCGATATATCGATATTTATCAATATATCGATAAATATCTTAAGAATACCGATATATCGATAAATATCGATATTCGATATATCGGTATATCGATATATCAATACCTGATATTTCCAATTCCCCAATGTGAAAAAAGTGTAGCATAAACAAAAAAACGCCCGAAAAGGATTTATCCACGCAAATTAAATCTGCAGACTTGCACAATATTTTTAAATGTAGAGACTTGACAAGAAGTCCTTATTTAAAAGTTGCAATACGTGTTAAATTCGGAGTACGGACTTACGGAGTTACGAATATACTTTATATCGTTATCAATGTTATTATATTGTATTGCATTATTTTAAGAAAATAAATTGTACTTACTAAAATATGCGTTAAAAAATTTGAATAATTAAAGTATATTTCTATCTTGCCAATTATATGTGTTACAAAGTAAAGCATTAACAATATTAGGTATTTATTTTACTGTAACATGAGATGTGTCAGTATGTACAACTGTACAGGGTGTCCAATTTTCGACAATATTACCGGGTATCCCACTTACGAGTAAAGATAGAGAGTTGTGATTTTCGCAATACATGCTACTTTTTTGTGAAAAAAAATATGGTATAAACAAAATTTTCATAGCCCGCTTCGTTTCGAGATACAGGGCGAAATTGAAAATATTCCATTTTGGGACCCCCCTCGTATCTCGGTTATCCTTTAATATATCGCAAAGCCAAAAATTGGCCCTTATACAGTTTTTTACGTAGAATCCAGTGGCGTAGTCGGATTTTTGCTGTGAGCTGTCAATTTTTAGCTAAAAATCAAAATTATGTTTTTTAACGGGACACTCTGTATATATTTTTATAAAGCTTATAAAATTTCTAATCAAACGCAAGAAAAATATACAGGGTGTCCCGTTAAAAAAAACACAGGTTTGATTTATAGCTAAAAATTGACAGCTCACAGCAAAAATCTGACTACGCCACTGGATTCTACGTAAAAAACTGTATGAGAGACAGTTTTTAGGTATGACCAAAGAGCATTGCTCTTTGGTATGACATATGTTAATGGAGAATGGAGATACGAGGGGGTCTCAAAATGCAATATTTTCAATTTCGCCCTGTATCTCAGAAACGAAGCGAACTATAAAAATTTTGTTTATATCGCCTTTCTTTTTACAAAAAAGTAGCAGAGTATTGCGAAAACCGCAACTCTCTTTACTCGTAAGTGAGATACCCTGTAATATAATCGAAAATGGGACACCCTGTACACCACAATCAATGCGCAATTATAACTTTAGTTTCTGAATAGCCAAATTCAGTAGGTTCGAAAATGGCTATACAGCACTCGAATGTTTTAAAGATTACCTAATAGTTAACAGAAATGTCGTATTTAGTGCACTCATATTCATATGGATTTTTTAAAAGACAATTTATGAATGTAAAATCTTGTTCTGCGTGGTTACAATAGGTCAATATGTAAAATAATATAGTAGATCATTTTAGATCATGAAGTATTATTATTATGATTATTAAAACAAATTGAATTTATGGCACTTCAAATTAAGCGAATGTTGTACATGCGCAGATACAAGGTATTCGGTATTCGGTGACCAGTTTCCGACAACAGTTGGATTAGACAAATGGAAACTACTAATTTGACAGCTATTCCATAAATCTCGATGTATATGTATTTATCGATAATATGGAAATATCGATAATTATGGCGATATCAATAATTATGGGGAGATCGATAAATAACGATCAATATCGATATGAGATATTTCCATATTCGATACATATTGATATTCGATATTTCGATATTCGATAAATATCGATATATTAATATTCGATAAATATTGATATTCGATATAACGATATTCGATATTTCGATATTCGATATATCGATATCCGATATTTCCATAAATCGATATATCGATATGGAAATAATATCGATATTTATCGATATATCGATATATCGCCCAGCCCTGCATGTATGTCACATCATCAGTGGAGAACGGTTCGATCGATTTGGATATTTTTTTTGTTGTGTTCGTAATTGTCAAGACCAGGTTTGTATGAAAGAAAATTTTGGGAAAATCCACCGGAAAAGTCGGAAAATTTGGAAAACCAAAAGATTATTTTGTATGGCATTTTTCTATGGGATTTCGTATGTTTTCGTTTCTGAATGGCTTTTCGAAGAAAAAAATTGAAAAATTGGAGTGGAAAATTAGGAGAAATCGATTTTTTTTCGGGATGGAAAAACCGGAATAGAACAATGGAAAAGTCATGTTTCAAAACATACACACATAGTTTTACGTAATATTATGCTCGGGCAACGCCGGGTAGATCACAGCTATTGAATGCTTTTGTTATGAATTATTTCTCATTGTCGTTTCTGTCGTCCATTCTCAAATCATTTACATTTTTCATCCTTAATTTAAACAGAGATCCGGCAACAATGTACCTATTTAGAAAATATAACCTTAAACTGAAAACAACCTAACCTAACACAAGAAGTGTCAATTTTCATTAGGGAGTTTAGTTGCCACAGAGGTACTGCCACCAAAATTACTAGATGGTCATAGCCTCACCTGACCCAAAAAGATCGTGAACGGCTTATATGATGCATATGATACAGTAAAAGCTGGAAGTTCAGTTAATGCTAACATTTACTCGCAGAAGCTAGCAGTTACTAGTTGCAGTAGTGATTGTTGTTTTCGTTGCAATCCTTGTTGACTTTTACTAGTTAGTGCTAGCAATTACTAGAAAAAGCAACATTCACTGGTATGTGGCAGTAAAAGTAATAAATTAGGCTCAAAATAAAAGTATATTTCTCATAAAAGTATAAAAACTGCTTATAAAGAAAAATGATCTAAACTAATCTCTGAGTAGAAACAAGTAAATGGAATCTTACTTGTTAAAACACGGTAGTGAGGCTTGGCATTTCGATGTGCATAAAATGTTCTTTTTTTTACAAATCGCTTGTATACCCAGTACAAGATTCGTATAATCTTGTACCCAGTAGACAAACGCGCCCACAGCTTATAGTTCGACATTTGCTGGGTAGGACTAGTAATTGCTAACAATTAGAATGTAGTGAATGTCAATCATGAATTTTATTTGTCAGCTTTTACTAACATATTAGTAAATGTCAACTTTCATTAGAAATTGCTAACATTTACTAATTTCCTGCATTCACTGTAACACATACAAGGAATAAGGAAGGATATTTCGAAACTCAACCTATAAAGGGGTAAAATGAGGGTTCGAAATTTGTATTGAAAAATAATATTAAATAGACATTTCGACTTGAAACTTCGTAGGAGTTTCCCTAAAACAAATAAGCAAACACGTATTTCTTGATTTTCTGAAAATCAACCCCATAGGAGGTAAAATGGGGTAAATAAGCCTAAAAATCGATATGGGTATCGTTATTGAGGTTTTTTGGGACGTTGGTTGCGAAACTGGCATTTATTTTTTAAGTCCAAGACGGTGGACATGACGTAAAATTAAAACTCTAATAGTGGTGAAACGGGGTTTCAGAGACAAATTATTTTTAGGCAGAACGTTTGTCGGGTCAGCTAGTAT
This sequence comes from Agriotes lineatus, assembly GCA_940337035.1. Classification (NCBI taxonomy): domain Eukaryota; kingdom Metazoa; phylum Arthropoda; class Insecta; order Coleoptera; family Elateridae; genus Agriotes; species Agriotes lineatus. The sequence goes on along the minus strand of CALNHX010003825.1, from coordinate 2,848 downwards.
TAAATAATTTACTTTAGTTCCCATTTCCAATTAGGTAAATACGTAAATCCTGATGAATAAAACTCACACAAGCCACAGTTTTTGAAGCTCTTCCATAGTTTTCTGAGTTTTGTGACAAATAATGTGCGAACCTCTGAGGTAGGTGTCACTCTATAATCAGTAGTTCTAAAACTGTAATACATGGTATTCTGGAGATCCAAAAGGGAAAAGTTTGGAGTTTTCTAAAAACCTAGAATAGTTACATATCTTACACGGTATGTATACCTATTGGTGACGTCTCATCTTACAAAATTTTCAAAGTCTTTTTTTACAAAAAAGTTAATTATTATCATTATAGTTTATTACTAATAACTAATAACTACCAGCTGAAAATAAGTGTTCGCTAATATATTTCATTTATAGAACGGTTCTTGGACTTTCAAAGTTTCAGATTAACTACTCTATATCATTTCTTCTTGAACTCGATGTGCAAGCATCCACCAAACAATATTAACGTTGTAGATACCACGCTCATTAGAGCTACCTTACAACCAGACTACTAACATATTACTACAATAACATATATTTTACCAGTCACTGTGTTTATTCATTTATTGCCCTTAATACAAAAAGTTTTAGAAAGATACGTAATTTTGGTTGAAAAGTAGGTAGTTACCATCGACTTCATACAAACAAATGAAAAATAGTTTTATTAGTTGTCAAGAAAAACATTCTCATTCAGTCGCAAAGTAAGGTTCACTGTATCGTGCATTAGATCCAATTTGTGTGTGCGCGATGGCAGATTTGGCAACGGCATCCCCGGCGCCAGAGTCGGAAATGGCAGATTTGGAAACGACATCCTCGGCGGCGGCGTCGGAAATGGTAGATTTGGGAACGGCATCCCCGGCGGCGGAGTTGGCAGCCACTGTCTCCACGCCCGCTTCGTCGGAGAAATTCGAGAAGAAGGTCGCCAAGGCCAGAGAGACCCGCGCGAAGCCTAACCACCCTCGCACCTCCGTGATGGTGAACAACACGATCAAGAGCCTAAGGAAGAGAGGAGGCTCGTCAGTTCAAGCGTATCGTGCATTAGATCCAATTTGTGTGTGCGCGATGGCAGATTTGGCAACGGCATCCCCGCCGGCGGAGTCGGCGGCCGCCGCCTCCACGCCCGCTTCGTCGAAGAAATCCGCGAAGAAGGGCGCCAAGGCGAAGCCCAACCACCCTCGCATCTCCGAGATGGTGAACAACGCGATCAAGAGCCTAAGGGAGAAAGGCGGCTCGTCACTTCAGGCGATCAAGAAGTACGTCGCCGCCAACAACATGGTGAACGCCCAGAAGCTGTCGCCGTTCATCAATAAGTACCTAAAATCGGCAGTCGCGTCGGGAGCCCTCGTTCAAACCAAAGGTAAGGGAGCTTCGGGCTCTTTTAAGCTGAGCGGCGGCGTCGTCGGAGGCGGTTCCACCCAGCAGTCCGACAAGAAGAGCTCCGCCGCGATCCCCAAGAAGGCGGCGGGCAGGAAGCCAGGCTCCGGAATGCCGAAGGGCTCGACGGCCGCCAAGAAAGCCGCCAAGAAAGCCGCCAAGCCCAAGTCACCCTCGAAGGCGAAGAATACGACCAAAGTGCATACGAAGAAGCCTAAAGGTCCGAAACACGAGATGGCGAAGGTCCTTGCCAAGGCTCTACTAACACTAATATCAGGGGCGTAGCCAGTATGACAATGTATAACAATTTTCTGTGTTAACCCTTTCTTGCGATCTATATATGTATATACATCTATCTATATCTGTCTACATATATATTCTGATCTATTAATAAAAAATATTGATGAAATGAGAAAGTAATTTCAAAAAAGTTATTTGCATTTTTCCATAGTATAGGAGGCCGCAATAAAAAATTTGTATTTCTTAAAAAGAACACAACAATTTGTACATATATTTTTCATATTTTACTTTTTTTTTTAATTTATTCAGGTTGGTACGATGATACAAAAACTGTAAATACCTACATAATAGATATTACTCCATTTTTATAACGTATGAAAAATTACAGCAGATTTATGTGAATTTTCGAATTGACAGATAAACGACGCATTGGATTTTTTAGTTTTTACGACAATATTAAATTTCATAATTGAAATCATCCTTACATCTAACATTTCGTGTTCATGAGCAATTTTCGTACTCCCGCATAAAAAAATCGAAATAAATAATTAATACAGTTGAAGTTTTCTACTTCTTGAACTGTTAAATTGAACTAATAGTCTATCCATTTCAATGTCTTTAGTGTGCCCTTTTTTAAAAGATAGCAAAATTAAATTTGCCATCCGCTGATGATGATCCATGGATGTTCTTTGTTCTCTGTTTATGCTGGTCAACACAGAAAATGTAGATTTACAATATTTACATAAAGCAGCGTTGCAACCAAATGTACGTGCAATTGCCATCAACTGATAAGTATCAGGGAAAGCAATTCTTTGCTGATAAACTTCTGCAAATACGTCAACACTGCATGTGCCACTCTCTTTCTACGCATTAAAAAGACCGCAATTTCTTCTGTACATGGTATGGTTATTCCTAAAGTTTCTAAAAATTGCATATTTTAAAGATCCAGATTTTCAACTTCTACACAAGAAATGGCTATTAGCAAATCTCGTTAGAGTTAGAAGAGAATCGTTTCTTAATCTCATTTAAAATGAGATCTATTGTTTGACTAAAAATAGTTTTCATGCGCAGATCAGGATTTTGATCGACTTCATATGACCTTTCATCAATATTTTCGGCAATGAAAATAAAAAGTTAGATTAGATTACCTACTAATGTGCTAGGGGAGACCAAAAAAGGTCTAAGGGAGGCTGAGCCTCCCTTTGGC